>RJWH01003330.1:0-162186 GCA_004363575.1 Solenodon paradoxus | reverse complement strand
AAAAAAAAAAAAAAAAAAAAAAAAAAAAAAAAGAGTGCTGTGAAGACAGAACGATGCTACAGAAAGGACAAGCTTCCAGGTGTCCTGGCTAGATGAGCCAGAAAGCCAGCAGGATTTTCGGGGCCAGCAGCTCTGGGGACAAAGGAGGAGAGGGACAAGAAGGCCTGAGCCATCTGTGTGTACCCACCGGGGGAGAGGACAGAGAAGTGTTGGACATGGTTGGTAGCCAGGGGGCTTTGGTGCCCTGGTCTCCAGCCTAGAGAGTAAGTCTGCCCCCAGAACACCTGCTGGGAAGGGGGAGACAGTCCTTGAAGACAGTCACATTGAGGAGATGAATCCAGAAAGCGAGGTCCAGCAAAGGGACTAAGGAGGTCCAGATGGGATCAGAGTGGAACAGTCTGCGAAGCAAGGGAGGAGGGCGTTTCTGGAAGGCGGAGCGGCCCCCTCCGCAGCTGGGAGCAGAAAGGTTGGAATGGACCATGAGGAAGAAAATGGTGTGTCTGGCTAGGCAACTGGGAAGGTTTGGGGGACCTCTGTGAGAGGAACTGGTCAGGAAAAGGGCAGGCGTGTAGCTGGTTGAGACACCACTGGGGAAGGGAATGGAAGACGAGAGGAGGGACTTGAGAGAGATGGATGTGTTAGTTTTCCAAGAGGATGCGGCAGGGACATTAAGCAAGTAAGTGACCAGCTGGACCCAGGGCTCAAGTCAAGGGATTAGCAGGGGATGTGTGTGAGGTTAAACAGCACCCTTTCCTTGGTCACTGAATCTCTTCTGTGGTCCTTCTCCATGGGTGCCAGCGCCCCACATGGCACCAGGCTCTCCCATCACCATTAGCCACTTGGCATGGGCCAGTAAATCTGAGTGCTGAATTGAGTTAGTTTTGTATTAAAGGCAAGAATACAAGCAGTACAGTGCAATGCCATGATGTGTTAAATTATTTTTATTTTGACACATTAAAATAAACTCAGATGTATAGGTTCCCCACTCCTCATATATGTCAACACACCCTGCCCTCTACCACGTCACCTCATGACTTTGAATTATGCGTGTCCTCCACCCAGAGCAGGACGCGAAGCAATTCCTCCCCCTGGAAAGCTTCTTTTCACCCCTCCCCAGTCAGTACTCACTCTCCAGAAATAATTGCCTCCCTGACTTCCATCGCCCAAGAATGGTCTTGCTTGCTCTTGGACTTCACATGACTGGGATCCGTGTGCTGTGTCTCTGACTTCTTGCACTAAGCATGTGCCAATGAGACTCACCCACGTAGCTGTGTGTGGATATCGTTTGTTCTTTCTCATCGCCATGTAGTGCCCTCCATGTGGATATCCCACCAGAGGACCAGTTTGTCCATTCGACAGTTGATGGACACATGGGGTGTTTCCCATTTTCCCACCAAGACAGGAAAAGCTGCTGAGAACATTCTGTGCACATCCTGAGGTGGTTCTCTGCAGTCATTTCCACTGGGGGAATTCCTGTAGGCGGAATGCCTGAGTCCAGGGGAGGGGTATGTTGAACTTTTGTAGATATTGCCAGTTTTCCAAAGCGAGTGCATCAATTTACACTCAGCAGAATAGGTTTCTTTTAAATTCATGGCTTATTGGCGTGCCCCGGTGGAGTAGCGGTTGGGTCCGCCGCCTCTGGTTAAGCGCAGTCCACATACATCCCAAGGACCTGGGTTTGTGTCCCTGGGCTGGCGGAGCAGGGACGACTGAGATGTACAATTAAAATAAAAATAAATAAAGTGCTTCTTCCTCCTCTCTCCCTGGCTGCCTGCCCGCCTAGCCACCTTCATCCCTGCCTACACCTTTCCTTTAAAATAGAAAGTCATGGTTTATTGACGCAGAATTTGCAGAGAGCGACCACGCTGACAACTGCAGAGCTGCGTACTTTACACCACTGAGATATAAACATTTCTAGCCCTCCACAAAACCCCTTGCGGACCGCTGACCCCTCCTCTGTCTGTTTTTCACCTTTGCCTTTTCCAGAAAACGGAATCATAGACCATGCAGCCTTTTTTCGCTTATTATAATGCAGGTGAAATTCACCCCTGTTGTGTGTTTCAGAATTTAACCTTTTGTTGCTGAAAACTGTTCCATGCATGACTGTGCCACCCTTTGTTATTGTTTTTATTTAAAAAATCTCCGGATTGGTTGAAGAATCTCTAGGGTATTTCCAGTGTGAGGCAATTACGGCTAAAATCACTGCAAACATCCATGCAGAGCTGATTGTGGGGATGAAAGCCTTTGTTTCTCTATGGTAAATATCCAAGAGGCGTCGCTGTGTTAGATGGCAGAACTCACGTCTGATGCATCCGAAGCAGTCAGGACTCCTAAAAGGCGGGCTCGCTCCACATTCTCGCCAGCGCTGTCCGAGCGAGCCACACAGGCGCCCCTCACCCCGTAGCTTTTGCTTTACTCTGTTTTGCACTCACTGTCGCCATTCCAGGGAGGGCACAGTGGTTCAAGTCCTGTGCCCACGTTCTGGTGGGTGCAGTGGGAAGGTTTGGAAGGACAAAGGCATGTCTGCGACAGAGAGGATGAGCCAGGGCTCTCATTCTGGGAAGAGCTGCGTGCATTCTCCTGGTGACAAGGCCGCACGGGGGTGACTCCAGGAATGCAGAGTGAGAGAATCTAAACAGAGTTCAGGGTGGCTGGGAGCCCCAGAGGCAAAATCTGGGGCAAGAATTAGGTGCTGGTGGTTTAGTAAGGAAACGATCCAAAAACAAACTGGTGAGGGACTGGGGAAGCCAGGAAAGGGAGGAGGCCTGGCAAGGCTATAGTCTCAGAGAAGGACCCCTGATGGTGGCCCCAGCTGATCCCACAGGGCTCTGGGGTCAGGCACCCTCCTAGTATCTGTCCTACGGGCCAGGAAGCTGGCTTTCAGGTTCCCCCACCAGCCGGGCACTGACTAAGGGACTTGGGGACATATGGCTGGTTGGAGAAGGGAGACATAAACCCCATGCATATCTGGCTCTCAATACTTGGAGCTCAGGGAGCCTGAGAACGGTCCTCCAAAGACCCACACCAGGTGCTACTGTGGGAAATGAGGTACAAGATGATGGGGTGAGGCCAAAACTGGGGGACAGGGATCTGAAAGGGAGAGATGGCAGTGCTGGGGACACTGGCGGGTGGTTGTCATCTCAGACACTGCCGAGCTAGAGCCACTGGCTGTGGCCCCATGGAGCACACTGGTGATACTGGCCCGGGAGGTTTCAAGGGCCCAGAGGACCTGGAGAGGACTGGAAGGGACAGCGAGAGGCAGGCCCAAGAAGAAGGGAAACTACAGGCAGAAGGGGGCAGCGGAGAAAGGGAGGGAACTCCAAGAAGGAAGGAAGAAGCTGGGGCCCCACAATGATGGGATCCAGACCCTGGAGGAAGGATTAGATTGAAAAAATACTTCAGTGTTGGACTGAGCAGCCCGAGGTGAATTAATTAAACCCATAGCGGGTAACTTTATCCCCGTGTCCTGGGTGAGTCTCATGGACACCCAACCTTCCTGCCGAGGGTGGGTGGCATCCGGCCTAGAGTCTCCAGCAGTTGCTGCATTTAACTGTGTCCCCATTGAAAGACTCTAAGTGGGCAAAGGAGCAGGCGGACCCCTGGGAGCCCTTTGGAAGATCAACTGGGAGGCCAGGAGCGAGCGATGAGTCTGGGGACCAGGGGTGGACAAGTGTCTCCAGGAAGGCTAGGAGCGAAGTTTGGGGAAGGCAGAGATGAAGGGATGGTAACCAGTGAAGATGTGAGAATTTGGGGGGTGGAAAGGAAAGAGCAAGCAGAGAGGGAGCAATCTGAGGGAGGAGAGGAAACGAAGTGTGAAGTGTGAGGCCCAAGAGGAGACAGGCAAGGACAGCTGGCCTTAGGCATAGAAGGTGCTGACAGGTCTCTCGGAGGCACGAGGGGGCATGGTGGGAGCAGGGGCCTCTGTTTTCTTCACTGAGCATGGGCCCAGGTTTCTGGTGGGCCCAGGGACCGGTGGGGCACTGGGGCTCGGGCACAACAGCTGCTGCAGGAATGAAAAGGAAGGAGTTTGGGGAACACTTGAGGGGTTACTGCGGTGCATTGAAGACCCAGCTGATGTGGGAGAAAACTAATCTGTGTTGGCACCAATCAGTGTGGTGATGTGATTTTGCCTGCTACATTTGGCAGCCCAGATTCGGAATGGAAAAAACAGATGGTTTTCTCGAACTCCTGCTCACCCACCATCTCAGTGAATCTGCCCGGCAACACTGGTCACCTCTGGTTGGCAGAAGAGGAGAGTGAGGCCCTGGGAGAGGAGACCACATAGCCAGAGCCTTGAACAAATGACGCAGTACGGGACCCTGGATACGAACCCTCTGCTGGGGCAGCCCCAAGGCCCCACAGCCTTTCTCTGGAGGACACTGAGAAGAGTGCTGGAGCAGCCGGCCCCCAGCTCAAACACTCACCAAGCTTGCTTCCTGTGGGTCCCAACTGCTCAGCTCAGCTTAGCCTGCTCTCTAAAAGCTCCCTGGGAGAAACCAGGAGGAAAGGGAGGCCCAGAAACAGCACATGATGGTCCAGGGTCCCACAGCATAAACATCAGCATCAGGGAGAAGTCAATTGTCCCCAAATGATATATAGATTCAACACAGCTACAGTCAAAATCCTAGTAAGGCTTTTTCTAGAAACTGACAAACGGACACTAACATGGATATAGGAATGGAAAGACTAGAAGAGCCAAGAGTTCAGAAAAGAAGTACCAAGTTGGAGGACTTGTACTGCCTAAATTTTTCTTTTCTTTTTTTAGGGAACAGTACAAGAAGGAATGAAGGTGAGCAGGCAGCAGGAAAAGAAAGGAGGAAAAAACATTTCATCTATTTTTATGTGGTTGTTCACACTGGTTGTTCCCCCCAGAACCCAGGACTCAAACCCAGGTGGCCTGTGTTCCTTCAGAGGCAGTTGACCCAACTGCTGCTCCACCAGAGCGCACTGTATGACCTAAATTTAAGACTTACTATAAACCTACAATAATCAAGACAATGTATTGGCTGATGGATAAGTGGGACATAATAGAGAGCTCAGAAATAAAACCATACATAGTCCATTGATTACCAAGTAATGAAGCAAGTCAGTGGGGTAAGAATGATTTCCTTCAGATGATGCTGGACTACTGAGAAACCCATACCAAAACCCAAAAAATGTGAACCTCAGTTCTTATATCATATCCAGAATCTATCAATAACTTTTATGATTCAATAATAACAAGATACTCAGACTGATTTTCGGTTGGTTTGTTTGGGTTTTGTCTTTCCTTCTGGGTCCCAGTTGTCAAAACCTGTCCTTGGGCTTGACATGGCCTGTACTTGAGCTGCCAAGCCACCAGGGGGCACCCGTGAACTGACTTTTCATTGAGCAGGATTTACAGATCCCTCCCAGTAAAGAAGACACGTGGATGGTATAAGCACATGAACAGCTGAACAACACCATTAGTTGTTTAGAAGCTGAAAATTAAAACCACAGTGACTAGAGTGAGTAGACTTCAGAAGACTGGTAATGTCAAAATCTGACAAGAATGTGAAACAACTGGAACTCTCACACATTACTAACAGGAGTGAATAATACACAACCACTTTGGATAACTCGTCAGCAACATCTTATGAAGTTAAATGTGTGCAAGCCATTCAATCCTGTAGTTCCCCTCTGACGTTTTTACCTAAGAGAAATTAAAACATGACAGAGACCAGCTCTTAACTATCATAGTGGCTTTATTCACAATAAGCCCCCAAACTGGGGGAAAACATCCTTAGCAACACGCAAAAGGCTAAGTTCATTTCATATATGTACACCATAGAACACCATTCAGCAATAAAAAGTGAAAAATGGTTGATACATGCAACAACATGGATAAAACCTCAAAAACATGCTTAATAATCCAGAAGCAAAGCAGTACATAATACATTATTCCACTTAAATGCTACTTGGGAAATGCAAAGTGAATGTGTAATGATGGAAAGCAGGTTGTTGGTTGCCCGCAGTGAGTCTGTTGGCAGATTGGCTGTAAAGGAACATCGAGGGAAATTTCAGAGGGAATGGAAATTTCTTTTATTGGTGGTTACACTAACACATGTATGTGTCAAAATTCATCCAAATCTACGCTTAAAATAGCGGTGTTTCATTATACATAAATTATGACCTCGGTGATTTGAAAGTATTATTTAGGTGTTCCCTGGTGGAATAGTGGTTTGGTCAACTGCCTCCAGTCAAAGCACAGTCATACATTCCAAGGACCCAAGTTTGTCTCCCGGACTGGGGAGAACAGCCAAGATGTCCAACAAAATAAAAATAAAAGGATGCTTATGTCTCCTCTCTCTCCCTGCTTGCTTGTCTGGAAAAATCATTCTTATTTATTTTTATTTAGTTGTTCATCTTGTTTGCTCCCCTTGACCCCAAGATGTGAACCTGGTCCTGGGCATATATGTAAACAGTGCCCAACGGCTACTCCATCAGAGTGTGTCTCAAGTGCAGTGGTTTTAAGATATGTCTACAAATTCCTTTACACTCATCCCTTCAAGAGGTAGAGCCTAATTCCCCTCTTTGGAGTGTGGACTTAGTGATTCGCTTCTAATACAATAAAGCAGAAGTAAAGATGGCCCTGCTGCATTTGCTTTCCCCCTTCTCATCATCACTTCTTCTGGGGAAAAACAGCTACCATGTCCTGAGACCTGGGAGCGTGCACATGGTGAGGAACTGAGGCCTTTGGTCAAGAGCTATGTCAGTGCACCATCTTGAATCTTCCAGCTCTGGTCAAGACTTCAGATCACTCAGCTAGCTTCACTACTTTCTCATGAGATAATAGAGCAGAACCAACAGATATGCTTCCAGATTACTGTCCCTAAGAAACCATGTAAGATAGTATGCAACACACACTTGATGTTCTGAGGTGCTAAATTTGGGGGTAATTTGTTACACAGCAATAGGCAACCAATACACATTCGGTACTTGGAAATGGAGTGCTGCCACGAGAGCCTAAAACCTGGGAAGGGAACTCGGTCGGGGGAAGAAGCTGAAAGGACTCTGAAGCTGAAAGGACATTTGGAAAGTTGGAAGAGTTTTGTGGCAACTGTTTCCAGAAGTATAATATTTTAGAGGAGCCAACAGGGAGAGTGTAAAGGAAAGTGAAGAAAATTGTCTTAGAAATAAGGAAAACAGATCCTTGTAATGAGTGTCAGAAAGTTTAGTAACACAATGGCTTACAGAAGCATAACAAGTAGGAAATTTGCCTCATGAACCCAGTGATCCAGTTAAGAAGATTTCCAGGCAAAGTGTTGAGATGGCTCTTGGTTTTTCTTGGTGTTCATAATAAAATATGAAATGAAAGAGATAAATTAAATGAATAACGGTAAAACATGAAGTTGAAGCCGAGACTTGATCCTTTTGAAAACGTTTGGCCTCTCCAGACAATAAGCAATGTGAAAGTTAAGAAATGGTTTTGAGCAAAAACCAAATCCAGAACATGTCCAAGGAATCACAGTCTAAAAGGTAAAGTGTCTGAAATGATTTGTTCGGTCCTCAAACATGTCAAGGTGGGCCTCAGAGTGCTCGTGTTAGCAAAGGGCTCTAAAGGGTTGACGGACTTGCTGCAGACACCCTCTATCATTCAGACTTTTAGGAAGTTTAAGAACTTGTCTCTGAAGAACCCCCAGGTGGCAATGGCTTATTTCAAAGAGATCGGTGGGTGGGACTTTTGTTGTATGGGGTGAACCCCAAAAGGATTCACAGGAGACTCAAAACATTTAAAAAATAACTGTATTGGCAGAAACTGCGAGTTTGGACTGAAAAGGAGAACTACCACATAAATAAAAAGAGGTCTTGGACTTGTTAATTCTACTGGCAAGAAGCGGGCTGAGAAAAGTGCACGGTTGTAAACTTGTCTCTACATCAATCAGAAGGTAGAACCAAGGGCCCAGAGGGAAAACCAAAAGTAGAGAACCCTGGAAAATTAGTCTGAGCAGGCGTGGGAATGAACCTTAATCAAGGAACCTGTAATTTTCTTGGCTAAGTTTCACAATATCCATGAGTTAGTAACTTCTTTCTGTCTCTCACCCACCCCTTTCTAAATAAGAATGTCTGCTTCTTCACAACAAAAGAAAACTTCACCAAAACCAAAAGGAAACCTACTAACTGGGAGAAGATATTTGCATTTGATATTTCTGACAAATGCTTAGTATCTAAAAAAAAACAACGAACTCATAAAACTCAACAACAGCACAACAGGCAATCTAATCAAAAAATAGGAGGAGGAATTGGAGAGTGACTTTTCTGGAGAGGATACATGGATGGCCAACAGGCACGTGAAATTATGTTCCTACTCGCTGACTATCAGGGAAATGCAAATTAAAGCAACAATGAGATATCACCTTACACCTGAGAAACTGGCTATTGTCCAAAAGTCTGGAAACAACAAATGCTGGCAAGGATGTGGAGAAAAGGGAACACTTTTACACTTTTGGTGGGAGTGCAAATTGGTACAACCTCTATGGAGAACTCTTTGGAGATTCCTCAAAAAACTGAAGATGGGAATCCCATATGATCCCGTCATTCCACTTCTGGGCATCCACCCAGAAGATACAAAAGCACCACCCGCTGAGATGTATCCCTGTGTTTATTGCGGCCCTATTCACAGTAGCTAAGAACTGGAAACTACCTAAGTACTTAATATCGGATGACGGAAAAAGAAAATGTATATATGTACATACACAATGGAACAACACTACACAGCCCTTAGAAAAGATGAAATCCTATCACTTGAATCAACATGGATGGAACTAGAGGGGATGATGCTCAGTGAAACAAGTCAAAAGAAGAAAGATAGACACCAGATGACCTCACTCATAGGTAGAATGTGAACAGACAAAACAAAGGAACAGATGAAACACACCCAATCCTGAAACATTTGCAACAGAACTGAGGTTCCCAAAAGGGAATGGGGTGGTTGGGAGCACATGGTGGTGGAGCCCCCTGGAGAATGGGGACGAACACTTGGTAATGTGGTGGAGGGAATGGTGTACTGAAACGTAAGAAATGGGGGAGCCTATACATAGAAAATTATTTTAACGTGTTTAATAATCACTACCATAAAAAATAAATAAATAAGAACGTCTGTAGTGGTTGTCCCATAACCGTTTCACCATTGTGTCCCAGCGGCAGGGACTCGGAGGGCAGTGTCACAAGTTAAAGACTGAGAAGAGTGACACTGCAGGAGCTGTGCTTAAGGAACTTCACCCAAGAGTCTCACTGACACCTGTGTCTTATCTAGATGACAAAAATCTGAACTTTAAGTTCCTACTCTGCTCTGCTGAAACCTTGGGGGCCTGGGGAGGGGAGAATATTTTAGATGTTGGAAAGAAAGAAATGATTTTTGGTAGGAAGAAAGAGTATCCTTTTAAGACACTTTCTTTGATACTCTTCCCTTTAAGAGCTGGAGTCTGATTTTTCGCTCCCCTGGATGTGGGCTAAACCTAGTGACTCACTTCTAATAAACAGAATAACGTGGCAGTGACAAGGTACCATTTCAGAGACTAGGATCAAAGGCACCGCTGTTCCCTGCATGTGCATGTTTGTGTATACGGTTGACTTTTGAGAAGCACGGATTCGAACTGTGCGGGTCCACTTAGATGCAAGTCTGCTCACTGCAGCACTACAAATGTATTTTCTCTTCCATGATCTTCATAATAACGTTTTCCTTTCTCTAACCTACTTTATTGTAAGAATACAGTATATAACGCATCTAACACAAAATATGTGTTAGTCAGTTGTTTATGTTCCTGTAAGGCTTCCAGTCAAGAGCAGGTTATTAATAGTTAAGTTTAGGGAAAGTCAAAAGTTACATGCAGACCTTTATGCAGCGGTTATGTGCAGCGATCTGCTCCTGTGCTGCTCCAGGGTCAAATTTACGCATATGTGCACACACATACATATCACTAATTTGCAGTGTGAACACTCAGGCAACCTGCAGAGAGCCCACAGCATGAGAAACAGAGGCCTCCTGCCAACGGCCACATGTGTGCACCAGCCCCAGTCAAGCCTTAGATGACCACGGCCATGGCCAACAACTTGAACTCACATCATGAGATAACCTGAGCCAAAACCATTCCACGGAGGCTGCTGATGGGTTCCTTTTGTGTGAAAGAAAAAAATGTTTTAAGCTGTTTAGTTTGAAAGTAATGTGTTACATAGTAAAAGCTGAAAAAATTAACTTAAGCTGTTTGGAATTTCTCCTGTAGATACTGGGAGTCCCAGAAGAGGAGGAAATATGAACATTTCCTTGGTGTTAAGAAGTCATATGGAAATGGCTGAGCTTAGGAAGAAGTCTCTTGGTCGCAGAGTAGAGAGGTGATTGGAAGTCACAGGGTCTGGAAACAGTGGACAGAGACAGAGACTCTGGAATCTGGTTTCTGTGGCAGGCTGGTGAGACAGGATTGTACCCTGGATTACTTTTTTGTTTTACTCATTGCCGCCTCCTGCCACTAACATAAAAGCTGGGTGAGAGCAGGGAGTTCTGTCTGTTTCTTCACTGCTAAATCCCCAGGGCCATAGAGTGGCACACCTTAGGGCTCACAGGGGTCTTACGTTCAGTAGGTGCAGATGGAAAACAAGATTGCCAGCACAAGTGTGCTTGGATGGTGGTCTGCTTAGGGCCTGCCCAGGTGTTCCCACCCCTTCCCCATCCTAGCTGCCACCAGCACCAGGACTCGCTCCAAGATGTATCGGACGACTTCAGAATCCCGTCTGAACGTAAGACCTCAGCAAGGAAGAGGTTGCCTGAGCCGGGGCAGCTTTGCCATGTGCCAGGCAGACAGGCGTGAGGGCATTCCTGCCAAGGGCCTGCCTGGGCAGCCACCTTTCCGGCCACTGCAGAGGTTCTCGCCGGCTGGGGCAGGAGAGTTGAGCCCCACCTGGAAAGCCTCGAACAGGACCGTTAGCTGGAGCCCTACTGGGAAGGCGGGGGACCCGCCAGTGAAGAAGGAGCTCGGAAAGGAGACTTGGGCATTTCCACTGTGGACTGGACACCAGCGTCCAGATAAGGCAGGGGTGCTGGGGGCAGAGGACGGTCCCTCGTTGCTGTGAAGAGGACTGACAACCCCATGCTGGCACAGAGTGGGCCCGAAGGAGTCCAGAAGGTGACCGTGACTTGGTCATTAAACACGGGGGAAGGGGAGCTGGCGGCTGAGGAGACTGGTGGAGAAAACGCGTGGGAAAGGGGACGCAGATGTCCAGAGGGGGCCCGCCTCCCGCTCCCCTGCTCCGCTACCTAGAAGGCAGGGCCCCTCTGGAGAGGGCTCCATGCCCAGGAAGGACAGTGAGGGCAGCAGGTCCCGGGGGGGAGGTAGCAGACCTGGGGGGCAGCAGAGTGGCAAGCAGGAGAACTGAGCTCTGGGGCGCACCAGCACTGGCGGGGGTGGGGTGCAGAGGCCAAGCAGCCCAGGGGCTGGGAGAAAAGCCCGGAGCACTCGGGGCCCCGAGGGGTGAGTGTCAGGGAACACGGGGTGCGCCAGCGTCCGGGCCCCAGAGGGCCCGGGGAGTGGAGTCCCTGGCATCTGCGAGCAGGAGGTCAGCTGAGAAGCCTGGTAGACTCTGGGCAGCTGTGGCAAAGGTTGGGGTGGGGCGGGTGGTAACAGCAGTGATCAGAGCCAAGGGCCCCTTTCCCAGCCCTTCTGTGGATGGACAGACGGAGAGAAGTTGGAGCAAGAAGAGAACACGGTGTCATGTTGGAGGAAAGGGACCCTGGAGGAGGGGATGGCTGTTGCCAGGGCAACCGTACTGACCATGGGCGCAATGAGAGTTTCTGGAAGAAGAAGACGCACAAACAAAGGCTAAAGTCTGGGAGAGAGACGTCCGGACTCTTCTCTGAGTTGGTGGGTGGGGAGCAGAGATGAGGGGTGAGGGGAGCAGAGGCAGGAGAGCTCGTGCTGGTGGTGTGGCGGGGAGGGCTGAGCAGGGATGGACACACCGGTCTAGGATCTGGGAGGGGGAGACCAGCACAGAGAGGAGGGCAGTTGTGTCGAGCGGGTGTCTGAAGCCGTGGCGAGGACGGTGTGGCCCAGGAGAGGACATGGAGGGAGCGGTACAAAGGAGTGAGGTCACAGTGTCGGAGAGCAATGATTGGGGACATCTCGAGAGAGAAGGGACTGAGGACCAAGACAGGCCACACACACACACTTACACACACCGGTGCTGAGAGTGACCTAGAGGCTTAGGAGTCCTCGTCCCTTCCTTCTCATGGGTGGTAACTGGCCATCCTTCTCCTGGCTTCCTTAGAACTCAGCCTGGATTCCAATCTGGCTCAAGACAGAGAATGGGAAATGGCGGTTCTTGGGTGTGTCTTTCACAGAGGGCAATAGGTAAGTGTGTGCAGAGAGCAGGTGTGGTGTGAGACGAGGGGCACAGGGAAAGCAAGGAGGGGAGGTGGGACAGACCACAGTGGTCCAGAGCTCCCCAGCATGCTGCGGGCAGACGAGTGCATGAGCCAACAGAGGAACAACACCTGAGAGCAGGGGAGAGGCGGGAGCCAGCCCTGGGCATGCGTCCATGATGTGTCTCATGCATGTACACACCTGCACATACACAGAAACACAGAGAAAAGCAAAACTCCACAACCCCAGAAAGAGAGACAGGGAGCTGGAGGGAGTGTGGCAGGCACACACACACACATACACACTGAGCAGGAACGGTACACAAACTGGAGGCAAAATTCAATAAGGTCCCTCCAGAGAGGAGTGGAGCAAGATGAAGACAGAGGCCGGGTGGGGGGGCATGCATCAATGATCAAATTAAAAAATAAAACCAAGAGTGGGGATGGAAACTTTGGGGAGACAGAGAGGCAGGCAGATGCAGAGATACTGGCACATGTACACATACATGAGCGAGCACACACACACACACACACACACACACACCCCAAGCAGATAGGCAAGCAAGGGAGGAAAACAGAAAGAGAAACCTGATAAAGAACCTATAGAGGCCAGATGCAACTGTGACCCATGTGTCTGCACAGAATCAGTTGCCACTTGTCCCCCTCCAGGGCCAAATCCGGAGAGAAGAAGGAGGGAGAAGATGAGGCAGAATGGAGGCAGGCAGGAAAGGCAAAGACTCATGTGCTTTGAAGACCGGTGTTCAGAGAGACAGAAGAACCACACACTGAAAATGAGTTCTGAAGGTCACCCAGCACCCAAAGGAGAAAAACAACCAGAAGGGGCGCTCTCAGATGATCTGGAGGCTCCCTGCTGGAAGGAGGATTGTTGGGGGCTAGGATCGGCAGATGTCAAAAGAAGCCTTAGCCGTATCTGTAAAGAGTGAATGTGTAAAAAAGAAAATGTGTTCCTGTATCATTTCTGCAATAAAAAAAATTTTAGAAAAGGAGAAGGCAGGAGGAAGAAACTAGCATAGGAAGATGAAGAAAAGAGACCGACTAGACTGAAACACCTATGTATCCATCAATATGTCCTTCCTTCTGCCCGAACGCCTCATAGCCAGTTGAAAGAAATGGAGCACAGGCCCCATGCTCAGGGGCTCACAATCCAGTGGGGCAAGACCCCACACAGGTGCTTGGTGTACCCGAGGAGAGGAAGTGTCTATGTGAGCAGGGGCCCCTGGGGGGGAAGGAATCCAAAGACCCCTCTGGGAAGACAGTGAGCTGGGCCCTGGAAAAGCTGTGTCAGACCTGAGGCAGCAGGCACCCCTGGCCAAGACACAGCATGAAGAAAGACCCGGAGATGAGAGATAGACTTTTTAGAACTGCAGGGGGCTCTGCAGGGCTTGAGGTGCGGGGACTGAGTGCCAGTAGAGGAGAGACCAGCGAAGTCAGCAGCCCCTGATCTGGAGACCCTGCAACTGGACCAGGAACAGCTGTTTCTCTGAGGAGCCCCAGGGAACAACCCATCCAGTGATATGCAGATGACCAGCAGAGTAGCAGTGATAGGAGGAGGCAAGACCCATCAGGAGGAAGCCGGAGCTTATGTTTAAGCATCAGCTTGGTGACCTGACTGGGCAGTGGCCAGGGGAAGAGGTAGGGCTTGGGGTGCCTACAGAGAGATGTAAAGGGATGGTGTGAGGGGAAGGATAGGAGGGAATCCAGCCCGTGGTCCGGTCCTGTGTCCCCCAAATCCATGTCCTTCCCAGGACCTCAGAATATGACCTTGATGAGAAATAGACTCATTTCAAACGTAACTAGTGAAGGTGAGGTCACACTGGAGTAGGCTGGGCCCCTAATGCAGAACGAGTAGTATCTTTATAAGAAGACCCAGCAGTATTTGTAATAGTCAAAAGTGGAGACAACTGAAATGTCTCTAAACTTAAAATGGGTAAATAAAATGCAGTACAACCTTACAATGAAAGAGTAGTTGGCAAGAGAGGAATGAAGTACTCATACCTGCTACCACATGGGTGAATCTGGAAAACATGTTAAGTGAAAGAAGGCAGACACAAAGGACTACCAATTACATGATCACATATTATATGAAATAGCCCATTACTATAAAATGTCCCAAATAGGCACATCCATAGCAGCAAAAAGCAGATTAGTGGTTGCCTAGGGCTGGGGGCAATGGGGGAGGAAGAGGAGGCGTGGCTGAGGGGCACAGGGCTTCACTTTGGGGTAATGAAAATATTCTAAATCTGCTGGTCATGACAGAAACACGGCTCTGGAAATATGCTAAAAGCCATTGAATTGATCACAAATGGGTGCACAGTTTATATCTCAATAGCTTAAAAAAATAAAAGAAGGGCTAAGAGATGGGAGGAAAATCGTGAGTACAGAGTGTCCCATGAGTAAAGTCAGAGGCACCAAAGGAAGGATCCAGAGATGAAATGGCCGGTGAGAGGCCCCTAATGGGCCATGGGATGAGTAGGAAGCAGGGTCAAAGGGTCGGTGGGGCCTCCTCTAACCCTTGAGTGGACACAGGACTGATTGTGGGCTCCAGTGAAAGCCGTCAGAGCTGAATGTGTCCAAAGGTGTTCCCTCCCCAGCTCCTCTGGGATGGAAAGCAGGGGGGCAGGGAGAAGGGGGTGTCCAGAGAAAAGGGGATAAAGGCAGGAAACAGACAGGTTCTCTCTCTCTCTCTCTCTCTCTCTCTCTCTCTCTCTCTCTCTCTCTCTCTCTCTCTCTCTCTCTCTGCCCCCCGCCCTTCTTCCAAGTACATGATCATTTTCAGAAAGACAAAAAGATGAGGGACTTTCCTATCATTGTCTCTCACCTTCTGTCACTGCCCTCTCATCCTCGATCCTGTTTGCCTCTAAGCTTCTGAAGGACCTAACCTGGGCTCTGAGGTCTGGGTCCCTGCACATTCAATTAGGTTAGAGGATGGAATGTGGGAGGATGAGCAGGTGGACCCACAGATGATACCGATGATTTAGATGATAAGTAAAGAGCTAGACAGACAGACAGACAGACAGATGTTGTCCAGCCATAAGATTCTCATATGGGAGCTGAGGTGGGGCTTAAGTAATGGAGAGGGAGTCTTTACCTGTGACTTGGAGGGAGATTTGGCAGGAAGGGGCCAGATGGGCTCTGGAGGTAATAGAAACAGTCAGAAATGACTTGGGGCTACTGGCTGTGAAGCCCTGGGTGGTGATGCCCAGCACTAAGGGCATTGGGGGCAGAGAGATATCTAGTAGGTACAGAAACAGTGAAAACAGGGTTGAAGAGCTGGGTAAAGCCTTCCCCAAACTTAAGTTTGTGGCTTGAAGGAAAGAGAGGGGTCTGGGATACAGGGGTCCTGTAGGGGGATCATCACGGAGCAGGGACTGAGTGTGGAGGGAGCAAAGAACCTGGGAAAGGGCCTTGGGGGCCCTGAAGTGTGAGAAGGGGAAGAGGAGTTGGGGAAAAAGAAGATGAAAGGCAGGCAGGGTGGGTAGACAAACCTGTCACTGAAATAATTTGACAGTCTATGGATATACAGAAGAGCAGGCAAATAGGCAAGGATTGTGACTGAGAAGGTGGGAGACGGCTCTAGTCATGTCTCAGAGGAAAAGACATATTCACACATGTGAGACGGAAGCAAAGAAAGGGTCCTGGCACCTGGTAGCTTCTGTCTGTGGATGATGGGTAGATGTATGGGTGGAGAAACTCAGGTAGTAAGAATAAAACTGGATAAAGGAACAAAAAGAGAGAGACTCAAAGTGGGACCACTTTTCCAGTAACCTTCCTGATACTGAGATTTCTGCCTAAAAAGGAATTGGAAAGCAGGATCTGGGGAGACAAAGAGAATTTCAGGGCTGTAGAACAAAACCCCACAAACCCCCAGAAAAAAGAGAGCTGTAGGGGGAAGGCAGGCAGTCCCAGCACACACACGGTCACACACATGCACGTAGCAGGAATGACGCACTGCCTCAGAGCCAAATTCAATAATTCTCCTCTGGAGAGAGGGAAGAAGCAGAGATGAGCAAGACAAAGTCAGACACAAGAAGAAAAGGGAGTCTGCGTCAGTAAGAGAGATGAAAAGAAGCAGGGGCAGAAGACACACAGGCAGACAGGTGGGGGTGCAGGCAGAGACCCAGGAACAGGCTCGAGTGTGCACTCATACACGTCAAAAGGTGGTGAGCCCTGCACAGAGCACCTGGGAGAGGATCTGCGCACATCTTCTAGCTGACGGAGAGGACGGATGTTGATGGCGGTGGTGGTGGATGGGTGGGTGGGTGGGTAGTTAGTTGGGTGGATGGATGGTTAGTTGGGTGGGTGGTGGTAGATAAATGGATATGTAGATAGATGGATGGGTGGATAGATGGTTGGACCCAAAGACAAAAAATAAAGACTGACAGAGGTTGGGGGCCCAGACAGAGAAAATTCTAGATTTCTCTGCTTGCTCCTCTACTCCCCCTCTCTATGCTTCTCCTCTGCTCCAGGAGGCAGATTGCACTGATGCCATCAGTAGATTCCCTGCCTTGACTTCTGTTCAGGTTTGGTTTATGGGGTTTCCTCTGTATGCTGAACCCCAAACACGCAGATCCTGTCCCAAGAAGCTCAAAGAAAGATGTGCCTGGGTCCTCCGGGCTCCCTTGGGGGTGCTCTTCTCAGGGGAGAGTTAGCAGGGGGTCAAGGAGAGGACACAGGTCTTATTCTGGATATGTGATGAGAGGGAAGGGAGGAAGTTCGTGGTGGCTATGCCAATGGGAGCCACATCCGCAGGTCAACAGATGTGGGGATCCCAGCTCAGCAGGAAGAGGCGGCCATAGCCAAGGTGTGAGTAATCCCTAGGCCCTCCCAGGGAGGGGCAGAACTAGCCAAGCATGGTGGTGGGAAGCGGGGGAAGGTAGAGCACAGAGATGCCACAGATCATGAAGCAAGAAACAGTCCAAGAGCTGGGCGGGAAGCAGGATCCTCACTGTCACAGGAGCGAAGGAGGAGTAGGTGTCCAAATGCCAGGACCAGTCCCCAGAGTCAGAGGCTCATATGAATGAGGGGAGGGGAGGAGATAAAAGACCTGATTGTCTGGCAAACAGAAAGTCAGGCGACTTCAGCTGAGCGCTTTGGTGGGCTCCAGGTCAGCTGCAGGTGGTCACAGAAGGGTGGGAAGGAGGAGGAGAAAATCAGAGTCTAATGCGCCCAGCCAAGCTCTTCTGTGGATTGAAAGAGAGCAGACAGGAGGGAGGTGGGAACAGAAGGTCAAAGGAGGGAGGTGAGCATGTCGGTCTCCCAAAACCCAGGAGAGGGAAACGTGCTGTTGCCAGGGCAACCACATGACTGGGTGACGGGAGGAGCGACCCGGTTCAAGGAAGAATCAGCAAAACCTAAAGGTGCAGAAGTGCCTGGATTTCTGTTCCTGGGGGTGGGGAAGGGGTCACAGGATGAGGTCCAGGAGCCAAAGGATTTCCTCCCAGATTTACTGAGTTTGCGATGCTTGTGGGACATTCAAGTGCAGACAAGAAGACAGGAAATGTGTGGACCTGTGGTGTGAATAGGAGGACCTGGGTGGACACGGAAAGATGAGCAGGGGTCTCAGAAGCTCAGGGTTGGGGGCATGACCCAGGGAGAGCTTGGTGGAGAGGAACAGAAAGAGAAGAACCCAGCTGAGGCACAGAGATACTGGAGGGGTGAGGAGGAAGGTCTGGATAAGTGGGAAACACAGAACTAACTCTCTCTCTCTCTCTCTCTCTCTCTCTCTCTCTCTCTCTCTCTCTCTCTCTCTCTCTCTCTCTCTCACTTACACACACACACACACACACACACACACACACACACACACACACACACATCCTAAGTGATGCTCAGAGACCGCACCTTCGGTAGCCTTATCCCCCTTATCTCATGATCTTATAACTGATCAGTCATCCCTCAGACACTGAGATCCCTTGGGACAAAGCTTGGGACTTCGGGCACTAAGTCCGTAGGCGAGCACGCAGTAGGTAGTCCGCTTATATTTGTTAACTACCTACTGGATGGATGCATGCATGCATGGACAGACAGACAGATAAATGGCTAGATGGACAGTGTTTTCCAGGTACAAGAGTCCAGGTACATATAGCAGGGTCCTTGCTGAGGCCAGGCTGGGGGCTTAGGTAGGGGTCCTAAGCAGTCTCTTCAAGGGTCGCTCTGTAGGAATGAGGGACAGATGAGTCATGCATGGTAGGAGGGAGAGTTAGAGAAGCCGTGGGGATTCAAGCAGGGGAGTTCCATTCAGCACTAGTAAGAAGAGAAGCAGAAGCCATCTGGGGGACGCAGACTGTGGTGATGTTACAAAGCTCCAGATATGAGACGTCGAGGAGGCTTCCAGTCACCACTGGCGGTCACGTCTCCAGGAGCAGGGTGGAGGATGTGGGCATGGAGTTCACGGGTAAGAGAGTCAAGACGGCATGTACAGAATGAGAGAGAGTGGGGCACAGGAGAGGACCTGAGACCCCACCTCCTGCAGGTGTGAAGGCAGGAGGAGGACCCATAGTTAAGGAGGGAGACAGAGAGGACAGACACAGCCCTGCCCAGAGCTCTGTAAGCACTCTGGGGAGGGCCGCGCGGGCGGGTGGTGAATGCACGGATAGAGGACAGAGGGAGACGGAGCAGGACAGAAAATATGGGAACCACTAATCATGAACACATGCACACACACACAGAGCAGGTGCTCAAACAGCAGAATTCAGTAGTTTCCTCTGGAGAGCAGTAGAAGTGTGGTGAGAGGTGAAGACGGAGGCAGCAAGATCGGGGGTAGCATGTCAAAAAGACTTTGTAAAGTGGAAGAAGGTGAGGCAGAGAGGCAGCGCACGATCACACATGGCCATCAGACCCGGCCACCAGACGGGCCGCCAGGCCTGACTGAGGAGATGCTCACGTGTGGACGGAGACTTGAGCAAAGCCACGCACGGTGAGAATAAACCCGAGAAAGGCCCCAGGAAGACACATCATGCCCATAACGCCCGTCGGGCCTGCAGCCCCACTCCCTGCGCCCCTCCCCGCTGCTCTCAGCCCCCAAGCTCTGAGCTGTGTGGACTGAATGTCCCCAGCTCCCAGCAGGTGGGAACTCTCGGCAGGAGATCTGGGGGTTGGCAGTGAGGTCAGTATGTCCCATCCTCTGGAGCTCAGGCTACTGTGTCCACTCCTCTCAAGATTACCCTATCTTCCCAGTTCTAGAAACTTCTCCCAGTGGACACAGACATTCACTACCACTCTCCCTAGGCTCCTGCCCCAGCCTTGTGGTTCCCTGTGTCCACACCTCAGTGCCTTTGTAAACAGACACACCTCAAACTCCCTTCGCTTGAGGAGACATGTGCTTCCTTCTGGGGTCTAACAGCTCAGAGGGAGCAGGGGCTAAGGGAGACCTCGGTCTCTTTACAAATACAACAGGTCTTTATCACTCATGGCATTAAAATTGTGTTTTCAAAAAGGAGAGCTGATGGAAGAAGGTGTAGAGAAGAAAGAGCAGAAGAGACCCGCAGACACCTTCCACCCAGCCTCTGTGCAGCGCAGAGGCAGAAGCCGGGCCCAGGTCCGTGGAGGGAGCCAGGCTGGCAGAGACTCCCAGGGGCACATGTCGGGTCCAGCGGGGCCTAGAGAGGAGCAGGGAGAAGATAGCCTGGCCAGGGCACCCCTGGCCATGAGGAAGAGCAGGGGAAGAGCAAAGGGGAGGGGGAGAAAGACTTTAGGGAAAGAACTGTAAAGAAAACTTGGGGCCAGATAAGAGGTGGGTGAGGGAGAAGCAGAGGCGGTGGGGTTCTGGCTCTGGGATGGGGGATGGCTCTGCACCAGGAGGACTTGATGAGTCTGGGATGCGGGTGGGACCACCGCGTGGAGCCAAGGAGGCAGCAGTGGCTGTTCAAGGTCTGGGCTTGAGCCGACAGCTTGGGTGTGGGGGACACTGAGCTGAGGCAGTATATTATTTAGGGGACTCTTGAAGCCCCAGGAGTGGACAACAAGGCAGGAAGGAGAGGAGCAGAAGGAAGCACAGCCATGGGGAGCATTAGTGCTGGAAACCAGGGGGAGGGATCTGGAAAGTGGCCAAAACAGATACACACATGCACGTACGCACACACGTACATACATTCCGTGATGCTCAGCGTGGCACAAAGTCTTGGGAAGCCTCTACCGACCATCTCGTAGGGCGGTGATAACTGGCCAGTCTTCCCCCTGCTCTCTGAGCTCCTGCAGGATGTGGGCTGGTCTTTGTGGTCCGTGTCCTCAGCAGAGACCTGGGTGCTTGAGTCAAGTTTGTTGGATGACAGACACATGGATGGGTGGATGCACGGATGCATGGATGGATGGATGGTCAGAAAGATGGATGGATAAATGCATGAGGCACTAAAAAGCTGATGACTGAGCGGGACTGAGGGGTTGTGGGTGAAGGGGGAACTGCTTGGCAGCCCCACTGAGAGGAGCGAGATAGGAAAGAAGGACAGATGAGGGGCAGGAGCAAGTAGGGCCCCCAGGGGCTGGTGATGCTGCGTACTAAGGAGAGCGGGGAGCGGGCTTGGGGGCTGCGTGTGATGCACTGGTGTAAGTGTGGGGATCGGAGTCAGTGGTGGGAAGAGGTGAGGAGCAGCTGGGCCTCAGGAGGACGGGGGGTGTCCGTGCAGAAAAAGAACTCTGTGGACTCGTATAGGAGAGGGGGCCCAGGATGTGAGGGGGTGGGAAGCAGGAGTTGGGGAAAAAAGAGACCCGGACAGACAGACTGACCCTGGAACAGCCTTTCTCACCTGGATAAAGAGTCATTAAAGAGTCATGGAGAATGACGGGGAGGGTAGAATCCAATTGTGTCCCCGCCTCAGAGAGAGAAATGGGGCCCAGACATGTGCACAGGGAGAAAGTAACAAAATTGAGAAAAAGAGACAGAGTTGAGGGGTGGGCTACATTGAGTGCTTGCCTGTACACACTCAACACACACACACACACACACACACACACACACACACACACAGAGAGCAGGAATGACACACGAACTAAGCAAAATTAAACAATTCTTCTCAGGAAATTGGGAAAGAGCCTGACTGATCAAGAGGGATCAGACAGAAGCAAGAGCAAGATAATGTGTCAGTTACAAAGTTAGGAAACAAAAAGAAGAGCAGGAGGTGGGGAGACTGGGGACAAGCACATGGAGACAAACACACGTGTGGTCACACACCCCAGTGTGTGCACAGAGCCCCAGCCAGGCTGGGACAGGTTTGGTGTGTCTTCATAACGAGTGTGTGGTGGGGAGGATGGGTGAATGGATGAGACATACTAAACCTGAGAAAGGTCCCAGAGAGAGAATCTCAAATCATTTCCTGAAGGGAGCTTACCAATACGAATGCAAAGTGTAAAAGCAGTACACACACATTCATTCTCTCTCTCCCCCTCCCAATATCCCCTCCCCATGCCCCTGCCCCTCTCTCTCACCCTCTCTGCCTCTCCCTTTCTCTTTAAATCTAAAAAGGGCTTAAAAGATGAGGGACAATCTCCAAGAAGGAAGCAGGGAAGGAGAAGATAAAGGACTCAAAGGCGTGTACAGGCAAGTTTCTCAGGGCCAACTAGCTACTAGAGAAGATGGAGAGAAGGAGAGAGATTAAGTGTTAGTACTCCATATCCACAATGGTAAGAAGGCAGAAACAACCAACATATTCATCCACAGGGCAAAGGCTAAATAAACTCCAGTACAATGTTTCTCTGAAATCCTGTGCAGAGAGGAAGAGAACTGATAACTAAATGTTCTAACAGGGAAAGAAACCCCTCAGAGAACTGCCGAGTGCAAAAGACCCCTAGAGAATAATACAAACAGTATGAGACAGTTTCTTCTAAAAATAAGAAGAGTATGCTGAATGTAAGGCTACTAAGCCATATTCTTCATTTTCTAGAGGAATATATAAATATGCTTCCATTTCCTATTGATTTTTGTACTTTGTATCTTATAACTTTGCTAAGCTCATGTAATCATTTAAGAGCTTTTTATAGATTATTCATAAGTTTCTATATAGACAAGAAAGTCATCTGCTAGTACAAAACAGTTTTACTTCTTCCTTTCCACCATGTATGCTCTCTTACTTCTTTTTTCTTGCCTTATTGAATTGTTTAGGACTTCAATGAGGTTGAATCAGAATGATGAAAGTGGATCTTCTTATTTGTTCCTGATCTTAGGAGGAAGCCAGCCTTTCAACATTAGGTATGATATTAACTGCTCATTAGGGATGTGTGTGTGTACGTGTGTGTGTGTGTGTGTGTGTGTGTGTGTGTGTGTGTGTCTGTGAGAGAGAGAGAGAGGAATTTTTCCTCCTTAATTTGAAAACTTAAGTTTCTTCTTGGGAAAGAAATTAGGAACCAGGTTATACAGTAAGAGAGACAGTAGAAGAGACTTCACTTCCATGCGTAACTTTAATCTTTGAAGACTATGACCATCATTGTTAACATTGAAAAGTAACTTTTATTTAAAAAATCTAGTGGTGGCAAGAAGGAGAGATAGGAACTGATTAAAAAATGAGGACGAAGAGACCCATAGACAGTTACACCCTCCACTGATGTCCATCCCTTCTCCCCATCCAAGTCCCAAACATTCCCTATATCCTCCTCTGGGCTAACACCCAGAGAAGAAATCAGATGCAGACACTGATAATAAGGGTTCAGTCTGGTGGGAGAAATATACTCAAACCAAGATGTGCCTGTCTGTTCCCAGGCTAGAGCTCCTGGGAGGATGAGAATATGATGAGAGGGGCTATCAGGGTTGTCACTGAAGAGGATGCTGTGGCTTATTCTTAAAAGAAGAGAAGGAAGGCAAGGTAGCCATCGTGGCATTGCCAACAGTGAGGAGGAGCCCATGGGACACACACAGAGGCTCTCTACCTGGCAGGTAGATGTACAAATGAAAAATCATGGCTCCGGCAAATGGGAAGTCAGTCAGTAGAAGGCTTTGCCTGAGTATCATAGTGGTAACAGAGGAAGTGGGGGTGTCACTGCTAAAGCTGAATTTTAACCTTCTTCCTCTTCTGAAGATGGGAGGAGAGAAGACACCAACGGACAAGCCAAGACAGAGTGTTTCTCCAAAGCCAGAGGAAGTGAGCACATTCCCCAGCCGACAAGGTCTTGGAGAGGAGGGAAAGGATGGCTGTTGCCATGTTGACCATAAGAAAGGGAGGAACGAAGGGCAGAGGAGGGACAGGAGATGCTGGCCGAAGAGCTAAGCAAAAATTGAAGTCAAATTGGAGATAGAAGGAAAGGGAGAAGAGAAGGGGCTATAGGAATGTCTGGTCTTGGAGGTGGAGGTGGAACAAGAGATGCAGGTGAGGACAACGAGGAGTCTGAGCCTGTCATGGTATGATCCTATCTCGTGGTGTTGCTGAGGAATGGACAGTGGATGTACATGAGTTAGCTTCTGTTTGAACGGGGTCTCCGAAACCTTGTGCATGGACAGCATGGTGCAGGAGAACGCACAGAAAGAGAGGAGCAGAAGCAGGAGGACAGCCCTGGTGAGCACCCATTCTGGAAGGTTGGAAGAGGAAGACATGCTTAAAAGGTTACCAAGACAAAGAAGACAGATGTCACCTTCCAAAAATTTATATGCACTGTGTAGTGACCAACATGACATAAAGTCTTGGGAAGCCCCTGCAGTGTAGTGATAACCAATCTGTCTCCCCCGTGCTCTAAAGAAGACACAGGCTGAGGCTTTGGGTTCTGTGTCTGCAATGCGGGTTTATTGGATGGATGGATGGATGATGGGTTATGGATACAGTGTTCCAGGCATCAATTTTCTAGGTCAGGGTGAGAGAGGGGCTAATAAGACAGTAGGCAGGGGTGTGAACAGTTTTTTGGAGGAAGATCCTACAGGAAGGAGAACAGATGGACCACAGGTAGCAGAAGAGTGAGGACTTCTGGCTGTGAACTCAGGCAGGCAGTGACACTCAGGGCTAATGAGAACAGAGTGAGAAACACATTACAGGTATGGAAATGATGGGCTAAGTTTGTCCTATGCTAGTTTTGAGGTACAAAAACTTGCTGGGGATGGACTTTGAGTTTTCAACTTGTGAGCAAAAAGTCTGACCTGCAGGGCTGTCAGCACTGAGGCAGGATGAGCATGTGTAGAAAAGGTGGGGTGTGTCCCAGCACACATACTAGGAGCCCCAAAGTGTGAAGGCAGGTGGCAGGCAGAAGAGTTGATGATGTGGGCGACAGATAGCCATGAACTCACACAGTGCACACAACCGACTGGCCCAGGTCCTGGCATGGAGCAGATGTTCGATAGCCCTCTTGTGGATGAATCAACAAATAGACAAAGTGTGAATGACAATGACCCAGAGACAGGGAATCGCCTTAGCCCAAGCCCCAAAGGGAAAGGTGAGAGAGACTGACAGATGTACACACACACACACACACACACACACACACACACACACACACACACACAGAGCACAAAAGCACAAATGGCTCACATACTCAAGAGAAAAACCCAAGTTTCCTCTGTAAAAAATGTGGGTTTGGAGTGAGAAAAAAATGAAGGCAGTGAGGGAAGGAGAAAGAGACTCTGAAACAACAGGGAGATATACAAACACTGCACACACACTCTCTCACTGACTCACACAGAACTGGGCACATGTTAGACGATGGATGGATGGATGGATGGATGGATAGAAGGATGGATGGATGAGTGGGAGGATGGATGGATGGATGGATGGGTGGGTGAGAGGATAGATGGATGGATGAATGGATGAGTGGGAGGATAGATGGATGGATGAATGGGTGGGAGATAGGTGGAAGGACGGATGGATGAGTGGGAGGATAGATTGGAAAGTAAGTCAATGGATGAATAGACGAATGGAATAATCCAGATACATAGAAAAAAACTGATGAAGGATTCAAAGCATGAAAGATACATGGTGAGTCCAAAAACAGGCATATTACACACCTACACTGTCTAGCATAATATCTACTACAAGATATTTTAAGATGGGATAACTGAATAAAGTAACAAATTTACAAAGGAATAAATGAATAAAGAAAAGTTAAAAGATAACCCAATAAACAAGAGAAAGACAGAAATGTGATGCCTGGTGAGACAGATGCGCACACACACACACACACACACACACACACAATCACAGAGGGAGAGATACTCTTATGAGGGTCCTGAGGGAGAACTTAGAAGCGAGGAGAGAATGGAGGAGAACAGCGGAGCAAGGCGGGGAGAGGAAGGGTGTGCTGGAGTGGAGAATACAGGGCTGAAAGTTGTCAAGGCACAGACTTGACAAGACTTAGTCACCAAATGGACTCATACACGTAATCCATCAGTGTGCATAGAGCACCTGCTATGTGCCAGACCCTCGAATAATGTCATTTCACTCAATGTCATATTGTTATATTGATGAGAAAAAAAAACAAATCTCAGCCAGTGACGAACAGCATTACTTGAGGACCTGGTTTTATTACACAGTTTTGCTTAAAGTCAGTTTCCAAGAACCTACAGAGATGTTAAGTGATGACAGAAGGCATAGTTGAGTTCAGATACTGATAAGATAGCAGTAAGGTAATTTCTGATATCGGTAAGAAATTAGAGGTGGGTAAAGCGGGTGGGGGGGACACTATGCGGGAGGGAAGGAGACACTTTAGAGGGGTGATGCAGAAATCCTACCTGAGGGGCAGCGTCTGAGCTGAGAACTGAGTGACAGGAAGGAAGGAGGCAGTCTTGGAAACTTCAGGGAGAAGAATCTTCCCAACTGAAAGAAAGGTAAATCCGAAGACAGGGATGAGCTGGGCATGTCTGAGGCCAGTGAGGCTCAAACTGGTGAGGGAGAGGGGAGAGTGTCTGAGATAAAGCTGGAGACAGGTCAGACTAGATACGGTACAATGGGCTCTGTGCTCAAATCAGTGGGAAAACATCGGAGGATTTTAAGCAGGTGGTGTGACCTTATCTAATTTACAAGGTTTCTTTGGTTCCAGAATAAACTGGACAGAGGAGCAGAAGCAGAGCCCAGGGAGGAGGATGGGCTACTGGCCCAGAGAAATGATGAGGGCTTGAGATGGGGGGAAGAAAACAGGTCGGACGTGGGATCCTTTGGAAGTTCTGTCAGTGGACCACTTGGGTCTGCAAGAGGATGAGGGCGACGAGGGACTCCAGGATGACTTCTAGGGGCAGTGGTTGGAGAAGAGGCACTTGGGTGGGAGGTTTTTCTGAGGGAGGATTGCTGGAGCTGGAGTTGGGGGACAGGTGGGGTCAAGGGAGGGGTGTTTTCTAAGATGGCGGAGATTCGCATGATGGCTGGAGAATCCAAAAATGTCCAGAGGATAGTCAGCCTTCCCCAAAGTCAGAAAGTACTGCCTTAGAGAGAGCGGGTGGAGGAGGGCAGCGGGTACTGAGGGAAGGACCAGAGAGGAAGACAAGAGAGAGAGGAAGAGAAGAAAGAGGAGAATGGAGCACCCACTGGGATGTCCATTCATTCATTCATTCAGAAAATCTTTAATAACAGTTACCATTTAATCTTTAATACAGCCATGGCTTGTGAGCCTGGCCCAGCCAGACCAGCTTTTCAGAATTCATCTAATCCTTGGGCCACACCATGAGGAACGAGCTGTCAGAGGGTTTACAGACAAGGGGACTTGGGAAGGAGACAGGTGGAGGGTGAGCGTAAGCACAGAGGTGGGGGCTAGGGGCTGAGTCTGGGCTGCCTAGGGCCCCCCTCCTGGAGACAGAGTCAGCAGGAAGTGGGGACAGATGGCTATGGGTGTCAGAAGCAGGAGGAATCAAATGACTTGGGGCTCCCAGCTGCCGCCCCAAAGGGTGCTAATGAGACCAGGGGAAAACATGTTTGGGGACTGAGGGGACAAGGTACTGGGGTCGGGGCATCTGTGGAGACCCGCTGTGCTGGCCTTGCGCTTTTGGGCTGTGGATTGCAGGGAGGAACTTGGGATGGAGGGTCAACACCAAAGTCCAGAGAGGCACTGCCTAGGAAGAGGGGCAGAGTGAGGGATGAGAGGCTCAGGACAGAACTGGAGATGCAGAGAGAGAAAAACTCCTGGGCCTTCATATTTTGAGAGACAAAGACTTAGCACATATCCCCTTACAACACTTAGAGGGTGAGTCTGGAGCCCACCAGCCTGTTACAATCCTACCTCTGCCTCTTACCTGCTGTGTGACCTGTGACGAGATGTCTAACCTCTCTGAGCCTTGGATCTCTCCCTGCCTGTAAAATGGGGAAATGACACCACCTCTAATCTCACTGTGAGAATTAAATGAAAAGTACATGTCAGGTACTTAGACGTGCTGGAAACGATGACATGGCCTGAAAATGAGCTGTGTCGTGTCTGGCTGTGCCCTTGAGCAGCCTTTAGAAAAGCAAGTATCCAAAGAGAGAACAGTGATGTGACCTGAGATTTGTTTTCACAGCCACGCTTGTGAGAGGCCAGGCAGGGTGAGGAAGTCTTTACTGGGGGCCACCATTCGAGTGGGAACTTGAGGGTGAAGACAAGTTAACCAGGCAGAGAAGGAAGGCGATTCGCTCTTCCAGCCATTCCGCAGCCTCCCCGAGTGCCACCCCGTCTGGCAGTGGAGGCTGGCGTGGAAGACACGGATTGTTGTCAGAGAACCTGGCCACAGCATAACAGGGCACACCTAGCGAATCATGGGGGCGCTCAAAACAAGATTCACGAGGGGTGACTGGAAGTGGCAGAGGAGGAGCCCGGTAAAGGTGATGAGAAAAGGAAGATGCACCCCCAGCCAAGGAACAGCTGGCACGGAAGACTTCAAGGGGTCCCCCTGGGTGCTCGGCCTGCCTTCTGCCATCCCGCCTCCATGGCCCTCCCTGATTTCGCCCACTTGCCTGTCCCCTGAGCAGCTACTGGACCCCTCAGAAGAGCCACACCTGGCAGGCCCTAGTGGAGTAGCCATTCGGCCCGCTGCTTCTGGCCAAGAGCACAGTCCACGTACATCCCAAGGACTTGGGCTCACGTCCCGGGACTGGGGGGAGCAAACCAAGATGAACAACTAAGTAAAAACAAAGAAAATACTCCCTCCTCTCTCGGTCTGCCTGTGGACTCACCTTCATTCCTGCTGCACCTCCCCTTAAAAAAAGAAGAATCACGCATGGGTGGACCCACCTTCTTCCTCCCTGCTGCCCCGACTCCTGGCAGCCCCTTTGCCCTCCTTCCTCTTCACCGCTGCCAGCGGGCATGGGCCACCGTTCAGGGCCACTCCTTGCTCCACAACTTTCACCAGCTCCCTGTGGTCCCCAGGGGAAGCCCCGAGGGTCTCCTGGCTGGGACCAGGGCAGGTTGGACCCACGTTGGGATCCCTGTCCTGGCATGAGGGGCTGCAGGTCCCGTTTGACCGAAGGCTGCATGTCGGTCGGTGCAGCTGGACGCCCGCACGCCACCCTCCGTGCACACATTTACACACTTACCACAAACACACACAACTCCTGTCTCTCATCCGCATCCCCTATACCACGCTGACTCTGGTCTCCATCTCTGTGTCTCTGCTCGCTGTTACCCTCGAGGCTTCTCCGTCCTGTCTCTCCCTCTCTGCCTGTCCGTGTGTCCCTCTGGCTTCCTAGAGCCCCTCGGGTGCCCTCGGCTTGCCTGCCCCCAGCCGGAGCCTTGGCTCCCAGCGCACCTTTCTCCCACCACTGCCCACCTTCTGTCTTCTTTCACGCTGGGCTGCCTCTGGAGTCGAAGTCCCTGTCGCGCCCGCCTGGGTCAGTCTGTGGTGGGTCCGGTGCGCACACTCGTGTCACTCACTCATCCGTCCCTCTGTCCGTCTGCCTGCCTGCCTGCCTTGGTCAGGCAATCTCAAGTCCCTCTGAGTCACTCGTTCCAATGGCAGCCAGGGAGCACCTCCTCCGCGCCAGGAGAGGCGCTGAGCGGGGTCCCCAAGGAAAGGGACAAGAGCAAGTGCCCTGGTGGAGCAGCAGCCAGGTCACTGGCCTCTGAAGGAGCACAGGAGACATACCCCTGGGTTCCAATCAAGGGTCCAGGGAGAAACAACCAGTGTGAACAACTAAATAAAGATAAAATAGAGATGCTTCTTCCTCCTCTGTCTTCCTGCCTGTCTGCCTGTGGACTCACCTTCATTCCTGCTGCACCTTTCCTTAACAACAACAACAAAAAAGGACAGCTGCTGACAATGCCTCCACAGCCTCGGCAGAGGCACTGGAATTGCTCAGAGATGAAGAAACCGAGTCCCCAGTGGGAAGCAGTGGTGCTGGAGACTTCACCGCCCGGCTCCAAAATTCAACCTCCATCTCATCCAAGCTGAGCCCTTCCCGGAACAGCGACAGCTGGGCGTGTTGGAGGCTGAAGTTGGAGCCTGGCGAGACGGGAGATCTTGCAGATGGGGGCCCCTGCAGCACCCCCCCGCACCCCCTCCCGGTGCTGGGAGCCTCAGGGTGACCACAGCCAGTGGAGGGCCTCTATCAGGTCCAGGCCTGCTCCAGGGCAACAGGGAGAAGCAGGGAGCGGGGGCTTCGGGGATGTGTTCTGAGGGCAGAACGGGCTGGAAGCAGTGATGGTTCAAGTGGCTTTCAGAAGGCAGGTGTCACACAGGGGCCCATGGGGTGCTGACGGCATGTGATTGGTGCTGGAACCCGCGGGGGCTGGGATGGCCCGGGGTCACCCCAGATGGTTGCTCAGAGTAGGTGGGGTAAGGCGCAGGAAGGGGGTATGGGGCAGAGTTCACCCTGGGACCACCGAGTGGAAGGGACCTGCAAGGTGCAGTGAGCCATGGAAGAGGAGTGGCCAGCGGCGGAAGTCTGGTGACCGGACCAGAGCTAGGAGGCACGCACATGGTGCAGTTGCCCTCTGCTAAGCTGTCCTACACCAGCCACCCCACTGAGCATTCCCATCTTGCAGGTGAGGACACTGAGCCTCCCAGGAGTGCCCCTATGCACAGCTGTCTGACAGCAACGTGAGGTTTATCCAGTGTTACGCTGAGAGGCAGAGCCAAACCAGAGGAGAGCCCCACTCTGAGTGGAGTGGCCGAGGGTGCAGACCGCCCATGCGTTTCCCAGAGGCCACACAAGGCCACCTCCAGAAACGGTGGCTGCTTCCTGCCCCCACTGGCGGGAGGTGGGGTGTGGGGGGTGTGTGTGGGGGGCTGTTCTTCCTCCCCCCTGCTGCTGGTGCTGGGCCCCCAGCTCATCTGCATCTGTAAGAGCTCGGAGAACAAAGGGCCAGGAGCAGGAAAGGCACTGAGAGAAGTTTCAGGAGAGAGGAGAGGAAGGGGAAGGGGAAGGGACACAGAGTCCCTGTCTCTCTCCTGCTATTTCTTTCTGCTTGCCTTCTGTCTAGTCTCTCTCTCCCTCTCTCTCTCTCCTCTCTCTCTCCCCTCCAAGAGAATGAGGGAGAAAGGGAGCCAGATCTTCCCTGATAAAGACATTTGGACCATCCAGACTGACAAACATGGGGCATCCCAAAGGGGGACTCTAATGCTTCTGAAGGAACAAAGAAGTGAGAGTGACAGTGACTCTGCAGACAAAGATACTCGGAGGAAAGGCACACAGGCGAGGAGGGAGCGTGAAAGCCCTGCAACCCTCATTAATAGTGGCTCCTCCTCTCCAGGAGGTGGGACTACAGTGAAATTTATTTCATATTCTTCTGCACGCTAATTTGACATCTCCCCCTTCCCTGCAGTGAACGCGGATTATATCTGAAACCAAAGGAAAGCAATTACTGTCATTTCTAAAAGAAAGAACGCATCCACACAGGGAACAAAGACTTCAAAGGCTGCGAAGAAGCAGTGCGAGTTAGGGGAGAAGGAGTGTGCGTGCATATCCTCGCACACGTACTTGCTCACACTCGATGCCCACACGCTCACACCTGAGCACATGCCTGCATGCTGACACACTCACACGTAATCCCATCCTTTAGGCCCACAGCACAAGCATCTGTAAGGAAATTCCAGAAATCTCCAAGGAAGCACAAGGATAGAGACCAGGAGAGTAGGAGACAGGAGATGGACGGACAGATGGACACACACAGCCCCTGGCACAGGGCCTGGCTCGGTATGGACACTACATGGACACTAACTCCTCCCTGTTCTCGTGGTGGTCGTGGCTGGATGTGAGTGCGTCCTTCTTACTAAGAGGTCACAATGCAATGTGTGTTCCTGGAAGACCATTCGGGAAAGCCATGCTCTCTTTTTTGAATGAGCAAAAGAACTCATGAATGGGAGCACCCCATGGGGACTTGGGGGGACTTAACTGCAAGGAAACCACAGCGAGGAAGCAGCATGTGACCGCGTGTGGCGGGGCACACACACGCATGCACACTCCGCTAACACAGGATGGTTGTCAGAGGCTGCAGACGGAGGGAGGTGGTGAGCAGACAGGCAGGCAGATGGGTGTCCAGGGAGCCAGACACAGGCACCTACACCCCTGTGCACCCCCAGGGTCTGAGATCAGGACACCTGAGGGACAGAGGGGCCACGCTGTCCCAGACACACACTCTGTCTGGACACCTTCAGAACGGGCTCTGTGAATGAGTGAGAGTGACTGTGGGTGGGAACCTGGGTGAGAGATGCAGAGACAGAGGCAGAGACAGACGTGACAGACATGAGAGAGGCAGAGAGGAGGGCAGAGAGGGAGCCACGGGCACTCATGCATGTCCTGCATGGGGTCCCCTGCAGCAGGCTCCTGGAGTCCCTCCTCTTGGGAACTTGGACGCAGAGGGAGAAGACTTCCGGTGCTTCCTCCGTTTTTTCTAAGTGTTTTCGCATGAAGATGGATGTTTTCCCTTTGGATCAGGGGGAAAACCTGTGCTTGAAAGAGACTGAATGGACATGAGGCTACAGAGCAAGCAAGGGGTGCTTGGACACGCATGTGCAGGTGCACACAGGCGAACATGCGCACATGGGACCGAGGGGAACCTAGGGGAGCAAGAGGCATGGGGGGCCAAGGCACATAGATGACCGAGGACCCAGCCCCAGTCCCCCAAACACACGAGAGGATGGAGCCCTGAAGGGGCCTGGGGGCGTCTCTTCGCTGCCGGTTGTGCAGTCTCCTGAGTTAGGCTGGGGCTCTGGCCTGGTCCCCTCAGGCCTACAGAAATACTGGGTGGCAAGTCTGCACTGACCCAGAGGTCCAGGAGCAGAAGGGTCTCACCGAGGAGGGTCCCAGAGCCCAAGAGCTCACAGCAGGGCCCTGAGGGAGGAAGAGGAGGTGGCTAAGCAGGTGGGAAGTGACATGGAGTAGAAAGGCAGCTGGCAGGTGGAGGGCCGTGCTTGAGTGAGGACTGAGATCCGGGGCAGCAGACTGCACGGTGTGAGAGAGGGACAGAGACAGGAAGAGAGACAGGGACAGAGACACAGAGGAGCAGAGGAAGCTGCAGGGACAGGCACGCCTGAGTCTGAGGACCTGGAAGAACTAAGATTTTTACAATGGGAAGCTGACGGGTTTAAGTTCGGGGCTGGGGTGTCTGGGCCCTGATGGAAGCAGAAACTGAGAGACTAGAGGAAACCATCAGTCCTTCTAGGGAGAGACGGGGCGGCCATAGAAGGAGTACAAAAGCGGAGCCTGGGGAGAGGGGCCGTGCAGGGGCTCACGCTCATTGTCTCACTGTGTGTGTGGGGGGGGGCGCACACTCAGAGAATGACAATGAGCCCCCAGCCAGAGCAGGCAGAAAGCAAGGAGTACAACATGGTGTGACAGTCAGATGGACAGAGAGACAAACAGACCAGAGAGAAGACAGTATGGACAGTGATACACACACACACGTATGCATGCACGCACACACGCACGCCTGTGGCACAAAGGCAGCTAACGCTCCAGAGAGGAAGTCGTGACTCATAGCCCAATGGACAGACAGGCCATCACACAGGGCAGGAAAGCTGGAGGGGGGAGCTCCGGGAGGAGGGGAAGAGCGGGGAGGAGGAGGGACTGGGCCTGAGCACCAACTCGGGAGGGAGCCTTCAGAAAGCCTGATGGGACTTGGGGAAGACACTAGCTCTGCTGGAAAGACAGACATCACGACATGCTGACTTGAAGGTCAGGAAGGGACACCTCAAGCAGAGGAACCAGCAATGCAGAGGCCCAGAGAGGTGAGGAGGGGTCCCAGTGCAGTGGGACAATGGAGGAGGCTGGGCGCTGGGCAGAGAGATGGCAGGGAGGGCAGAGGTGGTCAGCAGGTTTCTGAGGGCTGTCTGGAGCGGGAGTAGGAAGGAAGCTCCTGAAGAGGCCCCGGGGTGGGCGGCTCATGGGAGAGCGGGACACTCAGAAGCCAGGAGCGTGCAGCCCGCCCAGAGCCGAATGGCGCAGATCCTTTCAGGAACAGGAGGGCAGAGATGGGAGAAGCCAGCCTTCCCTGACGGGACCTGTGCACTTCCAAAGGAGGCAGGGGCCAGGGTGATAATCGAAATAAGCAAATCAATGAAGTGGTGCTTCCCCTCCTTCCTCACCTTCTTCCCTCCCTTCCTCCCCTAAGGAAGCTGCTTCCCCTCCTGCTTCTTCCCTTTAAAAAGAGAGAGAGAAAACATAATGGATAACTATATTACTCAGTCATAAAAAGAAGTGACATCGGGCACATGATACAATCTGGACAAATCTCGAAAACATGACACCGAGTGAAAGCAGCCAGCCTCCTGGGGTCCTGTGTGGTAGGAGTCTGTTCATGGGAAACATTCGGAATAGATAAACCCACAGAGTCAGGAAAGACTGGTGATCGCCAGGGACAGAAAGGGGGAGTCATTGTTTAATGGTTATGGGATTTAATTTGGGGTGATTTTTTAAAAAGGAGTCTTGGAATTGGATAGCGTCTACACCACCCTGTAGATATATTAAATTCTTCACTTTTAAATGGTTCATTTTCTGTGCATTTTGCTTCAATAAAGTAAGTTTTTTAACGAAAGTAGTTCCCCAAGAAGGCACCTAGAGGAAGGGGACCAGCACCAGCAAAGGTGGGGGAGACAGGTGAGGGAGGGGAGTGTGCTGACAGGGACACTTGGGGACAGGAGACCAGGCTGAGGACTGGAACATTCCTGAGGGAGGGCCTCAGGCAGCCCTAGCACTGCCAGCACTGGTCCCCTACACGGAGAAAGGGTCTGCAGGGTATGACTGGAAACAGGAGGCCAGGGAGAGGCAGGTGTGCCCTCCACCCAAGTGGAGGCCAGTGAGGGGTGAGCAGCAGGGGTGACGGGGAGCGAGGACCCAGGGAGCCCAGGAGTGAGGGAGATGGGGAGGGCAAGGAGGGCATGGAGGCTGCCTCTGGGCGCAGAGTGGAAGAGGTGCTTCCCTGCATCCTGGTCAGCCAGGCGGCGTCCGGAAATTTTATCGCCCAGTTTAGTCAGGGAACATGTCGAACGTTCTAGAAGCTGGAGACATAGCTGACCTGACACTGCCTGCCCTCTGGGGCCTACAGCACAGTGGCACAGACAGCAGCACAGAGAAGAAAGATAAACCCACACATCAGGAGACATGTCGTGGCTGCTGGGTGACGATGCCCTGAAGACCAGTGCCACAGGGGAAGGGCGGAGAGTGACAGGACACAGCCTTGGACTGCGTGGTCAGGGAAGGCTCTCCGAAGAGACTTTGGAGAGACATGACCGGGACAGGCAAGCTCACAGATCTCTGGGGAAAGAGCTCTCGGGGCAGAGGGGACTGCAAGGGCACAGGTCCCGAGGTGGGCGCAGTATCCCAGTTCCAAGGAAAGGCCAGGCCAGTGGACGAGGGAACAGGAGGGCACTGCAGGGGCAGCGGCACAGAGTTGACCACTGAGGGAGCTGGTGTTCCAGTGCAGCTCGCCCAGAGGGTGAAGGGGCCCTGTGAGGCCAGAGCAGGCTCTGTTGATGGAAGTCTTGCATAAACACTGAAAGTTTCTCCAGCAAACTCATCTGCAGCAGAAAGGCAGCAGGAGGAGCGAGAGAGGAGCCTCTCATGGACTCACAGACGCAGACCTGACGCAGGAGAAGAAGCCAGAAAAGGCTCTCCAGAGGGAGAGCTGGGAAAGCAGAGAGGCCAGACCTGCACATACACAGCCAGGGGATCGGGTTGACAGCCAGGCTGGACCCCATGGAGCCAGGAGGTGCTCACAGATGCGGAGTCCAACAAAGCCCCAGAGAAGGGAGGAGGAGGAAGATGGGAGAGAGGGAGAGATGTGAGCCTCAGAGCCAGGCAGCGGGATGGTCTGCGCCAGAGGATAGATGGGTGGTCTTCACACCTCCAGAAACCCCAAGAAGGAAGGACAGGTGAACAAATCACCCCAACAGACCCTACACTCAGGCAGGGAGAAAAAGACAGAGGCATAGTGACCCTCAATTACATGAGACCCCGTAGGAGGGAACTTCCTGAGACACACAGACACCTGCGCACACTCCTCCCTGCACAGATAGGAAGATCACACACACACACACACACACACACACACACACACACACACACACCTGATATGGACAGAGATGCACAGGCCCCCAGGGCAAAGCAGGGGGGTAGAAGTGGGACAAGGGAGAAGAGGATGAACATGTGACCCCACAGCCCACACGCCCTGGCCCACCAGGCTCAGGGCCTCCCCCCACCCCAGGTACCACACCACAGAGTTACCTGTGACCCCACGGGGGCCACTGTTTGGATGTGTGACCAAACTGGCCTTGAGGATGAGGTGTAACTGGAGCATGGCCCAGGAGGGGAGACACCACACTAGGAGGATATGCTGGGAGGGAGGAAGGTGGGGTGAGGTCCTATTGGGGAGCTGAGGGACAGGACATGCGCAGTTTGGGGAGGAGAGCGGGGTGAGTCTGGGGGTGAGTCTGGGGATCTGAGTGGGGGCCAGGGCCGGTGGTGCCTGGGGGACGCCTGGGAGGGGGATGTCAGGGAGATCTCACACACACAGGAGGAAAGGTTGATTGGTGAGGTCACTGGGCTGGGTGGGAAAGGAGAGGATGGCCAGGCGCAGAGGTTTGGGAGAGTCAGGGAAGGTGTCCCAGGTGCTCGGGGATGACATGTCTGCAGTCAGACCCCACCTAGGGCTGGCTGGCAGGAAGATACGGGGAGAGGCTGTGGTGAGAGGAATTTCAGGGAGGAAGGAGGTATGGACTCGAGGCAGCCCTGGGAAGGTAGCTGGGAGGACTGGCTCGGTGGTGGGCGGCCAGGTGACGGCTCAGCAAGGAGACCCACGGGTTTTGTCTGCAGGACAGACACTTTGCCCCACAGGGAGACGCAGGGTGGCAGGAGGAAGGCGTGGTGGACGGCCCCCACCTAGGAGCCTGGGAGAAAGGGGGAGTAGGAGAGCCAGAGAGAGGCAGAGACACAGAGCAGGCTCACCTGGAAAATCTAGATGGAGCCTCCCAGAGCAGGAGAGAAAAAGAGCAGGCAGAGGTGGGGGAGCAGAGCCAGGGGCGGTGGTGGGCTAGCAGGCACGCGCATGCACACGCACACGCAGTGACGCACAGAAGTGGAATTCAGTAAGGAATTCAATAAGGACTTGGAGGGAGCAGGGGAGGTGGGACCGGGGAGGGGTACCAGCAAACAGACAGGCACACAGTCCGGGGGTATCGATAATTGTCAAAGGAATGAAGGAACAAAGACAAGGGACTCCTCAGAGGGAAGCAGCGACAGAGAAAGTTTGAAGACAGGCAGAATGTCACACATCTACACAATGAGAAAAAGCAATGGAGTTTTGGGTTTAAAACAGTGAGCGAGCAGTGAGAGTCAGAAAGCAATTCTTGTGGGACTGGGGGGGTCACACGTAAACGGGGCTGGTGGGGCAGGACTGGCTGTTTCTGGCTTCAGGAGATGGATCCACAGATGTAGAACATGTGAAATTCATCCCAGTTATTTACCTAAGATGTGTGCTTTTATGGCATGTTAATTTCCACCTCGATTTCAAAGATGCGCAAAGAGCAGAAAAGACAGATGAGTGCAGGCTGGAACACACACACTCACACACAGACAATGACGGGGAACACACACCCTGAGAAGACAGGAAATTTGACAGGAGACACAGACAGAGACTGTTTCCACACCCAACCTGGCAAGGGGGAGACCTGAATTGGAGGGAAGGGGCGCACAAGGCAGGAAGGAGATCACCAACACTGGCCTTTTGAAAGGGAAGCACGAGGATGGGGGCTCCTGGAGTTGATGTCCACTGACCCAGGCATGGCCGGGGCAGGGTGGGCTGCAGGGATGGGGTGAGGCAGGCCTTGAGGGAGCAGGAAGCTGTGAGTCTGGGTTGGGCCTTGCGGGGTACAGGGGTCAGGATGGTGAGGAGTCCCGAGGCAGCTGTATGCTCTGAGCTCAAAACAGAGGGGCAGGTGAGACAGAGCTGGGCCCCGACACGGCCCCTGGGGAAGAGCAGCAGTGGGTTAGGCGGGCTCAGACAGACAGACGGATGGATAGATGGGTAGATGGACAGATGGCCATGTGCGCCTCTGCAGATGGAAAACAAACACTGGACAGAGCCTTAGGGACAGATGTAGAAGAAGGAGACGAGAGGCTGCGGGCAGTGTGGGGAGACAGATACCAGCATTTTGAGAAAAGTCAGAATGGAGTCAGAGAAAGGGGGTGAGCAGAGAGCAGGGGTGAGGGTGCATCACACGCACACACACTCGTGGGAGCCGTTCAGTGTATGTTGGCTGAAAGAAAATACAGAGGAAATTACCCCAGGTTGGGAGCAGGGATTAGGTGATGTGGCAGAGATGACAGGCCGACAGACAGCTGGTTGTACACTGATTTGCACACTCACACACACTCTGAGGACACCACGTGCAGAGCCAGGGAGGCAGCAGACAGAGGAGGGACAGTCCACACATGGACACACTTGGCCCCCAGCACAAGAAGAGACTCAGGGGTGCTGACTGAATGGAGGGACAGATACAAGCAGCTCACAAAATGAATGGATGCAAATACCGAGACCCCTGCAGAGAGGGGCTGCTCTGTCCCTGTCTGTCCTCTGTGTCACACACACACATGCATGCACGCATGCTGCGTGCTTTACAATGAGGGAATGAAGGCAAACAAAGCCCCCGCCCAGCGCTTGGACCCGAAGTGGGACCAAGGGAGGTAGCAGTCGCTCACCCTGGATTCCACGCAGCCTCTGAGGCAGGAGGCCAGGGCCATGCAAGTGTGGGGAGAGGCAAGAAAGGGACACAGTGTGGGGCGCGCGCACACACACACACGCACGCACATGCACACACATGACTGCAGTCATGACTTAGTGGAAAAATGAATCAGAGCCTGAGCGGGGTCACACCAATTTAAACTAAAACCAAGACACCCAGAGACAAAACAACAAAACAAAAAAGAAAGAGAAAGAGACACAAAAACAAAGACAAAAGGAGAGAAAAGGAGGACAATGGGGAGAGGTGATAGATACAAATATGAGATGAGAGACAAATATGCCTCAAACCAACCAGAGAAGAGACCCCGAGAGAGCTTGGGGGTTTGGAAAGAGAAAACCCAAGTGGAGGCTGAATGCAGGATGAGTCAGCCCGGCCTGGCCTCCAAAGAACCTCCACGAGGCGTTTAAGTGAAGAGGAAGGGGCAGAGAGGAGCCCCCACATACAGCCCACAGTGGATCACACAGCAGTGGAGTCCAGAAGGGACCACACCTCACACACACCCCACACACCCACAGCCCACCCCACCCCCACCACACCACACATACCACACACAACACATGCAGGAAATCCAGAGAAAAGTCCACATTTAGATAAAGCCCCGCGAGAAGAAGAAAGGCGGGAGATGGGAGAGAAACCTGGCAAACAGGAGCATCCGCGTGCCTCCCCTCTCTCCAGACTCTGTCCCGCACAACCTCACACGCGACACACGACACCCTCAGAAAGGGCAGAAGGAGGCGGCAGACAAAGACAGGACATGCTGCTGGATGGCAGCTCTGTCCCGGCTGCCTGGCTGGCACATCCAGGCCCTGCAGGCTGACGGCACTCAGGACCCGGGCCTCTCCGGGCCCCTCTGCCTCTCGTCTGCCCTGCTGTCCTTCCAGCCAGTGCCTCGTCCAGGCCAGGTCCCCAGGAGACTTTGCTCACACCCAGGGTCAGGTACAGTGGGTGCTCAATGGAAGCTTGTTCAAGGAGCAAACAAGCGAGTCGGTGAGCAAGTGAGTGTGCCCTCACTGAGTGGAGAGCGTGGGGCTGAATGTGGATGAAACAGCAGAGGTGAGGAGTGGGGACCTGCAGGCGAAGGGAAGACGGGCACACCTGGAGCTCTCAAGACACGCGCACACGCACGCACACACTTGTACACACACACGTGTAGACACACGCACACCTACACGCACACACAGGCACAGACACACAGACACCAGGGCCATGCCCCTTTGCTGGGGAATGAATGAATAAGAAAGGGACAAAGCTGCAGGGGGTAGAGATGGACAGAGGGGCAGAGCTGGTGGGAGAGGCAGGTGACAGGGCTCACTTTGCTGCAATCACAGAGTCCAGGGCAGATGCAGGGACAGAATGGAGGCGAGAGGGTGGACACAAAGCCAGCTCGGACAGCACAGCCCAAGCCCCACAGAAAGTAGGTTCAACAAATCGGCAGCCCGCAGTACTTCTGAGGGCCCATGATATGTCTTCATTTATTTCCTCTTTCTTTTTTGGTGGGAGGAAGGCAGGTGGGAAGGAAAGCAGGCAGGAAGGCCCCAGCTGTGAATCCGGGGCCTGGGCTTATGCGGTCTGCTCCCCAGGCAGGGGCTTCCGCCTGAGGCACCAGGGCACGCCTGGATTTCTGTAGAACAGAAGAAAAGGAACGCTTTGTCCAAAGACACCATTTTCATATAACACTAAAGGAAACAAAAAAAATATAAACACACAGGACTATATCAAAGTAAAAAGATTCTGCACAAGAGAAACTATCACTGAAATGAAGACATCTGCTGACTGGGAGAAGATATTTGCACCCCCTACATCTAACAAGGCCTTCGTAGCCAAAATATATAAAGAACTGACAAAACTCAACAACAGAAAGACAGCCCACCCAATCAAAAAGTGGGCAGAAGGTGCACGTGGAGTTTGGACCACCACCTCAGTCCAGTACAGTCCACATACATCCCAAGGACCCGGGTTCACATCCCACGGCCGGAGGAGACAACCAAGATGAACAACTAAATAAAATTAATAAAGTACTCCTTCCTCCTCTCTCTTCCTGCCCGCCTCACCTTCATTCCTGCCTGTAACTCTCTTTAAAAAAAAAAAAGGAGGGCAGGAGAACAAAATAGACATTTCTTCAAAGAAGACATACAGGCACATGGAAAGATGTTCTTTCTCATTTGTTATTAGGGAAATGAAAACCAAACAAGCGGCTATCACTTCATGCCTGTGAGCAGGCTATTATCCAAAAGACGGGTAACAAGTGTAGGAGAGGATGCAGAGAAAAGGGAATGTTTTCACCCGATTGGAGGGAGTGCAAACTGGTGCAACCATTCTGGAAAGCAGTATGGAGATTCCTCAAAAAATTGAGAATGGAAATTCTTCATTGTCCTGTCATCCAATTTCTGGGTATTTACCCAAAACACACAAAAACATTCATGTGCAGAGATAAACGCACCTCCATATTTACTGCGCCGTTGTTCATAATAGCCAAGAACTGGACACTACTAAGTCACCATCATCAGATGAGGGGGCAAAGAAGTGGAGCATATCCACTATGGAGTACTCAGCCCTCAGAAGAGATGAAACCCTATCATTTACAACAACTTGGATGGAACTAGAGGGGCTGATGCTAAGTGAATTAAATCAGAGGGAGAAAGACGAACACCAGATGAGCTCACTCATAGGTGGATTATAAAGAAGCAGATGAACAGACGAAACAAAACCAACCCCTGGACAAGTGGGAGTGGGTCCAACGGACAATGGTGAAGAACTTTTGGTAATTTGGTGGTGGGCAGGGTGTGTTGTCATACATTTAATGAATGAGAAACCTGCCTATACTGGCTTATTTTATAAATCAAAGTCACTGCAATAAATATTAAAATGTGCATAATAGGAATACACTTGCCCATATACCAATGCTATCATAAACAATGATTTTTTAAAACGTTTTTTTAAGGAGGAAGGGGAGCAAGTCTGGGGAGAAGTCATAAAGAACCCTGGATGGGTGCCAGTCCTGGGACTGAGTGACATGAGGCTGGGGTCAGGACAGATCCTGCTGCCGGGAATGCCAGCACCAAAGGAACCTGGGGAGGGGCAGTCATGGGGCCTCCCCAGAGGAGGTGGGATGCCAGACAGAAGGAAAGGAAAGGCATGTCAGGCCGAAGGAGCAGTATGGGCAAGAACTGGTTGGGAATCAGACAGCCACAGGCAAGTAGAACCCACCTGGACAGGTTGGAACACAGATTGGCAGATGAAGGAGAGCGGGCTTCCCCACCAGGGACACAGGATTCAGAGCAGGGCCAGAGGAGGCGGGGAGGGGAGGGGAGGGGTCCGGGAGAGTTTCCTGCTCAGACACACACTACAGGATATGCGCCCACACACTAGGAGGGCAGCAGAAAAGGGAAGAGGGGGTATTTAATAAAACTGCAGGGAGGCAGAGAAAGACTCACTGGCACAGAGACCCAGCCACAGAGACACATGTACACACAGCCCGTGTCTGTATTTCTGTCGCGCGCTTTCTCTGCAAACCACGGCCTTTTGGAGCTCCTGAGAAAATACGGGACAAGAAGGCAGAGAGGAGAGTGTGGATGAGGGACCATGCGTGTGAGCGTCCAGCACTGTCAGATTTCACACCAGAAGGAAGGGACAAACGGAGCGGAGAACAGAGACCAGCATACACTGCACACACCGCGCACACCACACCCAGCACACTGCAAAACCACACACAGGTGTGCACACACACCCAAGAGCACACAGTCCACACAGTTGTGTTTCCAGACGCACTGCCTTGTCCTGCTAAGACACCCATGTAAACACACAGGTTCACATATCTGGGGACACTCCCCCAGGAGCCCTGACTCACAGGCCACCTGCACAGACAACCACGCGCCAACACAGATACCCTGGAGCAAACAGACCGGCACGGACACACGGGCACCTGCACCCAGGCCCTTGCTGCTGTGCTCCTGGGACGAGCACGCCAGGGGGCTCTGTGCCCACTCTGACGCCAGCTGGCTCTTGGCTTATGAAAACAATCCTGAGGAAAGAAATGACCCAATTTTGAAATCTATGTTCAATTCAACAGTGTCATTACACCAACTTGCCTGGATCAGTGTGTGAGCTGACGTAAAATGCCTTCATGCTAGACCACTGCAAATGAACTTTGCAGGTTGTGTCTCTGATGGTGGAGGGAGAGAAGGGGAGGGGTCTCTGGACTTTGCTCCCACATGCCCAGGCCGTGGGTTGACCCAGCCCAAGCCTGCAGCCGGCCCAGCCCTCCCAGGAAACTCACAGGCCAGCAACTCTCAGCAGCCCTGATGGTGCTGCCCACCCCGAAGGGCCGACTCACCATCCACCTCCAGCACCTGAATGGTTCGCATTTTGGGAGTCCTGAGCTCTGCCTGGTGCATCCTGGACACAAGCAAGGCTTCTGCTCACCCTCCAAAGGCAGGTGCAGACATGCATACACAGCTGTGTTTCAAAGTGGCAGCCACCTCCAATCTGATCTTGTCGCCCCCTGGCCTGAACCCCGCCAGCAGTACTGCCCAGACACTGCCCTCACATCAAACCACTGACCGCCCTCATGTCCACCCCGTCTTGCTTTCCAACACATGGTGGGGATGCTCAAGAAACCACTAGCCAAACTCTGAGGTCTGTTTGTTTAATCAGACAATATGCAAAGTATTTACAACCAATTCGAACCCCCCGCCCCCCTCAGCCTGGGCCATGGAATGCAGGATCCCTCAGCCCTGCCCAGAGCCAGGGGTCCCCGAGGCCTCTGCATAGTCATCTGAATCTACAAAACACTGTTTAAAAAAAAAAAAAAGACAGTATTAGGACACCTCTATACAAAGGGCCTTGGGCAGTTGGAGGGGGATTTAGGGCGCAGATAGGCGAGCCCAGATTGAACAGGGACTGACAGAAGACTTTGGGTCAGAAACGGGTGTGAAAGGAAGAGTTGAAATTTCATAGGCAGGCACCACGTGGCCTCCTTCCCCGCTGGCAGGGCCTGGACAGCTTGAGAACCCCTGGCAGCGAGTGTTATTGCTATGATGGGGGCGGTGGGTGAAATGTACAATGTGTCTGGGGACAGGGCAGGGGGCATTTTCACATGTTAAATATGGACACGCATGAAGGCACACACACACACACACACATACACGCACAGGGACCTTGGCAAGATGCCCACAGACTATCAGATGCCCCTATTAGATGGGCACACTGAGACAGGGAGAAGACATCATACGCCCCAAGGCAGAACAGCAGAGCTCGGGCCACACAGCCTCCGGATGCCCCAGGTCCGGACAGGCACAGAGCAGGGTGGAGGCCAGGGCCACGCATGGAGGCAGACTGCAGCCCAGAGAGGAAGCAGGGCTCCTATCCGCACAGCCGGTCCTGGTACCTGGCATGACACCCGGTTCTCGCCCCCCAGCCTATGCACGCCTTTTCCCCTAAAGAGCTCAGGGGACCCAACGTGGGGAAGGAGAATGTTGAAATGACAGGACAAATGCAGGGGGAGAATCCAGGGCTCCTCCTGATACCAGGGCCCTGGCCTCAAACCACTTAGAACTTCAGCTTCTGCTTGATTACCTCCAGACCCTGGGAGCTCACTCCCCTTCATGGCCGACTAGCTCCGGAGGTCAAACCGCCATTCGGACACAAGTCTGCCTCACGGCACCTTCACCCCCGTTCCTCTCCCAGGCCGACAGCCTCCATGCTTTTCCCCACAGCAGGCCCATCGTGCAGCCGGTGGGAGCAGGGCTCTTGGTTCTGTGAGGACGCCCTCCTCAGGTCCTGTCCCTGGGCTGCCCAGTCTGTGATGCTGCCGAGGACAATCTTGTTGGTTCCTGAGGAAGACACAGGGAGCACCAGGTTCCGATCCCCGCTCATCCTGAACTGTTCTGTGGCCTTGGAAAAGTCACGTCCCCTCTCTACACTCAGTTTCCCCAGCGGTAACCTGGGCACAAGGAACTGATGTTCTCTGAAGGTCCCTCAGGTCTCAGAAGGCGAGGATAGGAGGGGAAACCACCCCATCCACCATCATCCAGTCAAGCGAGGCCTCAGGCTGCCAGCTTGGGAGCCAAGACAGGGCGGAAAGGCCCAGGACCGGAGGCCCACCACTCCTCTTTGGAAAGGTTCTTTGGCCAACTCTGGAGACACGTTGGTGGCGGGGAAAGAGGGAAGGTGCCAATGACAGAAGCAGGCTGAGGCCGGGAAAAGGGCTCTGTGAGTCCCAGTTCTTCTTCCTGGTTGCTGCTGCCAAGACACGCAGAGCTCCCAGCGAGAAGAGAGAGGGGCGTGTGGCTGGGTGTAGCCGCCGTCCCTGCACTGGCCTCTGACCCACTCTCACGGGCTGCCAGGCCTTCCGCACCGGGAGAAGGGAATGTCCTTGTCCCAGAGATGGTGGGCGGGCAGGCACACGGAGGCAGGACCCCACGTCAGGGGCCACCCAGCCCCGGATCCAGCTGAGAAAGTCTGGCCCTGCTTCCTGCCCCCTATAGGTTCTCCCCAGGCTGGTACTGGGGCTCAGTGGACGTGAAGTAATCCTCCAGGAAGGCCTGCAGGTACTCAAAGGTGGGCCGCTCCTCCGGCTCCTTCCGCCAGCACTGGCACATGAGGTCATGCAGGGACTCGGGGCACTCGGGTGGACAGGGCATCCGGTAGCCTCGCTCCACCTGGTCCAGCACCTCGCGGTTCACCATCCCTGGGGGGAGGGAGGCAGGAGAGTGCGGGTTCCAGCAAGGAGAGTGGACTGGGGGGCGGGGCGATGGGGACAATAAAGAGACTTCCCAGCCAGGAGAGGGTGGGCGTGACTGTGGGTCAGTCACCGGCCCCAGGCTGGGAGCTCCTAGCAGAGAGGGCACCTAATATCAGATGTTCCGCCTCTCTCATTCGGGTGGGGATGTGGGGAAAGTGAGGCCGCCACAGCAGAGGGGCTCAGGGGTCAAACATGGGCTGTGGATGCCCCCTTACCAGGGTAGGGCACCCGCCCCTTTGTGGTGAGTTCTGTCAGCAGGATCCCAAAGGACCACACGTCCGACTTGATGGTGAACCGGCCGTAGAGGGCGGCTTCCGGGGCCGTCCACTTGATGGGGAATTTGGCACCTACAGGAAGAACGTCAGGGGAGGTTCAAGAGGTCACGACCAAACTGCTAAAAGAGGCCCCAAGCTCATGCCCACTGGCTGGAGGAAGAAACGGGTTCAGAGAAGGGGCAACTCCCAAGGCCACGCGCCACGCCCCGGGCCCTGCCCACCTTGCCGGGCCGTGTACTCGTTGTCTTCGATGAGCCGGGCCAGCCCGAAGTCGGCCACTTTGCACACGAGGTTCTCACCCACCAGGATGTTGGCGGCACGCAGGTCCCGGTGCACGTAGTTCATTCGCTCCACGTACGCCATGCCGGAGGCAATCTGCGGGCGGACGGCGGCTCGGTGCTCCATGCCCCGCCCAGCCCACAAGGCATGCCCCGTGGAGTCTGCCCCTGCCTGCCTGGGACAACCACCCAGTGCCCCGCCTGCCCGCCAGTAACACACAGGGCAGGGCTAGTGCTGGGGTGGAGCCAATGCCAGGAACAAAGGGAGAAACGCGCAGTCGGGGAAGTGGGGTGACCACGAAAAAGAGGCCGCAGCTGCCCCATGGGGCATCATGACAGCTGAGCGTCAGGTCCCGCCTGCTGCTCCGAGTGCTCTGCTTTCTCATCGCTCAGTGTAAGAACAACCAACCCCTCTTCCCCAGGCTGTCTGAGGGTCGAATGAAAACATGGCTGTGGAACATCTCCTCCAGCAAGCAAGCACTAATACAGCTTGTAGAATGACTGAACAACCTGCACAGAAGAAAACTGAGGCCTGAGGTTCCACAGCAGGTCAGTGACTCCTGACACCCAGGTCAGGATTCTTTCCTCTGCCCCCAAACGCCACCCCGAATCCTGTAAGTGGCTCCCTAATACACGTGGTGAGATGGGGGGTGGGTGAGGAGGGCAATCAAGGCATGCTTCTTGGAGAGGGCACTCCAGAGGCCAGAACAAGCTGAGCCAGGTGTGTGCTGGAGGCTGCGGGGGCAAGTAGGAGGCCTTAGGAGCTGACTCACCTGAGCAGCCATGTCCACCAGCTGAGGCAGCCGCAGGTATTTGCCCGTCTCCCCCTTGAGAAAATCCAGCAAACTCCCTGGGCAGAGAGAACCAGCTTGAGCCCCGATCCTATCTTCCCCCAGACAGAGACCGTGATTCCCGGGCCTTCTGTCCACCTGGGCCAATGGACCTCACTTCGACCGGCCCCACAGATTCGACGTCAACCCAGCTCTGAATGAAGTCTCAGAGTTTGTCACCCAAATGCAGGCAGAATGGGAGACAACTAAACATTGCCTCTAGGTGAAGAGAGAAACTGCCTGCACAAAGGATGGAGTCCTGCTCCGGGATTAAAAAGGAACAAAGTACTGGCACACACAGAAGGAGCACCTCTGATGGAAAAGATTCCGGAGATGAAGTCTGAGAATGAATGAACCACAATAACAGAAAGCACATAGCAGCAGCCGAGGTGGGGGCAGAGAGGACTATCTGCAAAAGGGTGCAACGTACCTCGTGGGGTGAGGACAGTGCACTGTCTTAACTAAGGTCAGGGTCACAGAGTATCCATTTGTTAAAACTCACTGAGTCCTATGCACCCCCATGTTTACTGTAGCCCTATTCGCAATAGCTAAGAACTGGAAACTACCTAAGTGCCCAATATCAGATGACGGATAAAGAAGATGTGGTCCATATAAACCATGGAACACTACACAGCCCTTAGAAGAGATGAAACCTTGTCATTTGAATCAACCTGGAGGGAACTAGAGGGGATGATGTTCAGTGAAACAAGTCAAAAGAAGAAAGATAGAAACCAGATGACCTCACTCACAGGTGGAATGTGAATAAACAAAGCAAAGGAACAGATGAAACAAAACCAACCCTTGGACACTTGCAACAGAACTGAGGTGACCAAAAGGGAACGGGGCTTGTGGGGGCACATGGTGGTGGAGCCCACTGGACAATGGGGAAGAACACTTGGTGATTTGGTGGAGGGCAGGGTGTGTTGACATATATCTAAGGAATGGAGAACCTATACATAGGAAGTTATTTTAATGTGTAGAATAATTACTACAATAAAAAAATTAAATTATAAACCAAAAAATAAAAAAAAAGGCAATATGGCTCTGAAAAAAATATACTCATGTAAAATCACACTTATACCTAATTATCACTTCTATTTCAGTGTAAGGGAGATTTTAGTGGACTGATTTGGCAAGCCAAAATATCATAAATCCATACACAGAAGGCCTGTGTATAAGGAATTCTACGTGAAAAACAGATTTTGTTTTCTGGTATGTCTACTTGGATTTTTATGTAATAAATCTAGGCTAAGAAATACTTAAAATTTCTTAAACCTAGATGTTGTGGAGAAAAAAAGCTCATTGAACTGGACACTTAAGTGGTTGTGTTTTTTTCATATGTAATTTATACCTCCAAAAAGTGAAATTTTGAAAAATGGTTAGAAATGAAGGGCAGTCAAGTCAGGGATGTGGCTCAGCTTGGGAGGTCGGGAGCGTTCTCTCTCAGCCCCAGGAAGGGAAATGGCCTTAGAAAACCAGCCGTGGGGAAGGACAAGATGCATCATGCGAAATCATTAAAAACAAAATGAAATGAGAAAGGAAACCTTTGGTCAATTTTCCACTGACATGAGACATTGATTCCTTTCCCTTGCGCCATTCAAGAGGAACCTTCCACTCTGGGGGCAAGCGAAGCCAGGAGCAGCCATGGTCTGGAGGTGGCCCGCACCCCGTGCCTCACCTTTGCTCATGTACTCGGTCACAATGTAGATGGGTTCCTCCGACACCACGGCATACAGCTGCACCAGCTTCTCGTGCCTCAGTTTCTTCATGACCTGGGCTTCCTGCAAGAAGGCCTCTGGAGACATCGTGCCTGGCTTCAGAGTTTTGATGGCCACCCTGGTGGTGCCATTCCAGGTCCCTGCATGGGGAGAGGTGCAGGCAATCTCAGTGGAGCCCCCGTCTTCACACCCATCCCATGGGGACCCAGAGCTGCCAGCCTGGATACCGATTTTGGCTCTGGTCTCCCAGGCCCCTTCGGAACCTCAGCGTCTCTGCCTACACACAGGGCACAATGATGGGATGCGCCCCACAGGGCTGTGATGGGACTCAGTGAGTCTCTAGTACCTGCTGGAGAAACAGCAGCTGGAGTTAGGACTGTGATTATGAGAAACATCCCCCAAAGCAGCAGATTAAGCCTAGTTGGTAGGAGACATGGTGCCAAGTCAGCTGCTCTCTCCGGGGTGACGACGTGGCTTCTGGCAGCGCACCAAAGGTGCAGGACCTCAGGTGTTCAAAGCGCACAGGACCGGGGCTGAGGAGAAGGTGGACTCAGAATAGGACAACCTGAGTGAGAGGTTGTGTCAAGCCACACTCCCCAAAGTAAGGCGTAAAACTAAGTACGAAGGGCTGGGAGGTCAGACTGACTGGAGACTGATGCCCACCTCTGCCTCCCACCAGAGGTGAGACCTGGGGAGTCAATTTCTTCTCTGAGACTCAGTTTCCTCATCGGGAGAATGGGGCTGTTTTAGTGTCTACCTGTGAGGCTGTCTGAAGATTAAATGAGATTTTAGCCAGTGGGCCCTGCCCGCTAGGAGAGCTCAGTAAATAACAGCTACCGATGTCACTCTTAAATTGTTGGGCCTGGCACTCTGGCGGCAAGTCAGCCACCACGTAAAGCAGAGACCACGTAAAGCCCAGGGACCTGGATTCGTGCTGGGTCAGGGGGGAGCAACCAGAAATTAATAGATAAAATAAAAATGCTTCTCCCTCCTCTCTCTTCCCTGCCTTCATTCCTGCATGTCTTCCTCTAACAGTCAGGCCTTGTGGGAAGCTGTGTTCTGGGCCAGTGTGTCTAACCTGAGTTCTTGTCCCAGCTGAGCCCGTCTCCGTTGATGAGGCCCGTTCCTCCCAGTCTCTGGGCCTCCATCTGAGCGTAGGGCCCAGAACATCTGGACACCTGTACCTGCCACATCACAAAATCACCTGGAACACCCAGGGGAAACCCTCACTCCAAGCCAGGAAGGAATTTTGCAGCTGCAAGAATGACTGATGCTGGGAATTTATCCCAGTTTTGCTCAAGTCCTCATCTGGGGTCTGTGCCTAAGAGTTGGCTGTCATTCCTCTCCCTCTCCCCAGCTCACAGCTAACACCTCCCCTCTCCTGACTGGCCTGACCGTCAGCCTCCAAGCCTTTGTCCTGACAGAGCCTGCCATCCAGGAGCCCTCTGCTGTCCTGCATTACTTCTTCCTCTGAGGGCGAGTGGAGACAGTGACCGAGTGCACAGTGTGGCTCAGATGAAACAATCTAAGCAGCATACTATGACCCCCTGCAGGCTGACAGCCACCAAGCCCCCTCGCCCCAAGCCTGTGACTCCTGGTGTCAGCAGACACCAGTCAGTGGAGCACCTGGGCTTTGTGAGGGCTGCCTGGTGCTTGTTTCCAAGGACAGTTTTGCCATTTCTCCAGTGTTGGCCAGGAGTTCACAGACCCAGAAGACCCACAGCTGATTCCCGGGACCCCCTCCTCCAGTGGGGCCTCCCCTCCATGGCTGAGAACTACCGCGTGGACGCACCTGGGCAGCGCTCACAGCCCCATTTTACCGTGGGGCTGATCAAGACTCAGGTGAACCACCTGGCCAGGCCACTGGCAGGCTGTGGGAGCCTCGCAGCTCCTTGTAAGTAGCGGTGCCACGGTCTGCAGAGGTGTCGGGGGAGGGGGGAGCAGGTACATCCCAACCCAAGGCGAGCTAGCACTGAGGGGCTCCGTGTTTAAAACGGGCCCACTGTTCAGCAGAGACAACTAAGGTTCATGGAGGTGAAGAGCAGCGGTACCAGCGGCCGTGAGATGCCACTCGGGACGGACATCTGCCTGGTTCTCAGGTGGTGACACCAGAGTCTCCCAGGGGACTGTGTTTTCTCCGGGGGTGGGCAGGGGCAGGGCTTACCCATCCACACCTCTCCAAAGCAGCCCTGGCCCAGCTTGACTTCCAGACGAAGCGACTCCCGGGGGATCTCCCAGGCATCCTTGGCCAGGCCCTGAGTCTGTGGCTTGGATGTGGGGCACACGGTGGTAAGGCGGTGGCATAGGCCATCAGCGTGCTCTGAAGAGGCAGGAGGTGGAGCTTAGGCAAGGTGTTGGCCCTGGGGCCTGCCCGTCCCATGCCCGTGTGTAGATGTCACACGGCATACACGCAGGCTCTGGGGACACAGGGTGCCCTCGAGGCCAGGCACCCACACCTGTGTCACATCCTCCCCTCCCTCCAGGCAGGCCCACACTGCCGCAGGAATTGCATGAAGTCATCCATTCATTCTTCAGACCTGAAGGGGCGGCCACCTCTCAGGTGCCAGGGACCCAGCAGGGGACAAGTCGGGGGGAGCCTGACCTCGGGTTGCTCACAGTCCAGGAGGAGACATCCCTCCCCAGATGGGATGTGTCCTCTCAGCACAAACATGGTGGAGGAGAGCTGTGTGTGCACGGCAGGAGGCCTACGTGGAGTTCTGGAAGCTTCCCGAGGGAGGGGCAGCTGGGCTTGGCTGTGTGGGATGACGAGGGTGACAGCCTCCAGGCAGAGGGTACAGCCTGGCAAAGGTCCTGACAGGGGAACAAGCCCCTGGGGCTCAAGGAGCTGAAAGGCCAGGGGTTCAGGGGAGTGCGTAGAGTGGGGGTGGTCCCACGCAAAGGCAGGGAAGCCAAGTGGGGGTCTTTTTCTTAAGATTCTGAGGTAACCCTAGAGGGTTGTGAGCTGGGGAACAGGTCCGAAGTGAACCTGCAGGGGCGGCTGAGGGGCCTGAGCAGTGATAGACCCTGGAAGGAGTGAGGGGGCCCCCGTTGACAGAGGAGGCCCAGGGTGGGGCACTGGTGTTCTCAGGAGAGACCACAGACACACAGCTCACACAGGCCCAGGACACCTGAGTCTACCCAGGCCGTGGACACCCAGATGGGCCACACCGCTGCCCACACGCTGTCCTCCATGGCTTCTCCCTCTGCACAAGGCAGCAGACCTAGCTGACCCTCCTCCGTCCTAAGGCCGGGGAGATAACCACATCAGCCTCAGCCCCCCTTTCCCACCGCTCCTCACCCCTCACTGCACTCCTCACCCCTCACCCCTCAGCCCTCACCCCTCAGCCCTCACCGGCAGCTGCAGATGTGGCGGGGGAGGGGGGCTGAGGAGAGACGGGAGGGAAACAGGGAGAAGAGGAAGGGGGTGAGGAGGGGAGAGTGAGAAGGGAGAAACGGGAAAGGAAGAAGGGAGAGGGGAGCAGAAGCCACACATCCTCAGGGTAAGGGAGGCCCCAGCACTGCTGGTGAGAAGCCCCGGCCGCCCTGGGCAGCCCCCCGCCCCGGCCAGCCGCCCCGCTCACTGGAGTAGTAGGCCACCAGCTGCTGCAGGCTGTTGAACTGCGTGCGGGAGGTGATGTAGAAACCGCCACTGTCCAGCTTGCGAATCTTGTAGTGCTTGACGTTGAGGCCCTTGGCATTGTCGAAGTCAGATACCGAGAGGCAGTAGGCACCTGCAGGGCAGGTCAGAGGGGAGCCCTGATGGCTGTGCCCATCACCCCACGGGCCAGTCTGTGCCCCCACCGACACAGAGGAAAGGAAGGCTGTGGTGGGCCTCTCCGGGCACCAGGCAGAGCCAGGTGGGGTGCACCCTGCCTCTGAGCGCCCAGCACTGGGGTGATCACTGGGCAGGGCCCAGCAGGCAAAGGGGCACCTGGCCTTGGCCCCGCCAGGAACTCGTGTGCATCCCAACCGTGTGACCTGGTCAATGACTTGCCTTCTCTGAGCCTTGGCCTCTGACTTCCCATCACGCAGATCTGCCCAGGTATGCTGGGAATTTTCAATGAGACCACAGAGAAGAGGCTTGGCATATAGCGGGTACCAGATAACTATTCACTGGGAGTCTGAGAGCGACCCCAAGAGGCTGTGTGTCCCTGGCCTCACTGCTTCCCCTCTGCCCCGGCCCTTTCTGAAGACCCAGGCTCAGGGGCAGTGGCCGGTGGAAGCTGTGTGGTCATGGACAGAGGACCACGTGCTGGGTGTGGCCCGAGAGTGGCCAGGCTAAGTCAGACCGAGCTTGGTGGCCCCTCCCTGTTTCCCTTTAGCCTAGCAAAGCTTTTGGCTGGAAAAGTTTCTTCCTCCCCAGCAAGCCTGGCTGGGAGACTCTGGGAGCCCAAGAGATGCCTAGGGCGGCATCAGGGAGCAAGGCTGAGCCCCAGAGGCCAGGCCGGGGGCTCCAGCAGCCTGAGAAGATCCTTCTAGACATCAGGCTACAAGTCCAGCCCCGATGGTCCACTGTCCCTCTAGACCGCTCTCAGGTGGAGGTTACAACTTCTATGTGAAGAGGAAATGAGGCCCAGAGGGCAAGTCACTAGCCTCAGGTCACCCAGCAAGTCAAGCCCAGAACAGGGCCTCGAGTCCCACCAGGCCCTAGAGTCTGCACTGCATGACCACGACGTGTGCAGAGAGCTCAGGTCATGTGCATGTAGAAGTCACAGGCCTGAGCCCGAGGCCAAGCCCCTGCCACAGGTGCACACACAGGCCTGCCCAGGCCCACTGGCTGCATGCTCACACAGGTACAGATTCCCCAGGCCCCCAGGGAGGAAGACAAATCCACAAGTCACTCCCACATAGCAACACAGCAGACACATGCCTGGCCCCACACAGGCCATGCACAGCCACACCATCGCTCATAAATGCACATGCCCTGCTTGGATGCTCTGCTTTCCCATCTGCCGATGAGGCCCACGGGAAGCATCCCAGCTTCACTGCCATGGCGATGGGGCCTGCAACCCACTTGCAGAGGGGCTGGAAAGGAGTGGGGGAAGGGAGCATGGAGAAACAGGGGCCAGCACTGTTGGAGGGGCAAAGCCAGGTCCCAGCACCCAGACCAGCCCCAGAGGCTTTGGGAGAAGGGAAAGAAAAGGGGCCCACTGCATCAGCACCCAACCTTGAAAGAGACTTTTATTGTGTGACCCTCAGACCTGACAATCTGTATCCACCCTGTGACAACTTGTTCTTATCTGAGGATACAGAGGACTGTGTCTTCTTTTCTTGTATCTCTTGCCACCTGGAGTACTCGTGTTCCTCAAATGTACCTCCCTGCCTTTGATCCTGTTGTTTTCCCCCGCTAAATGGCACTTCCCACCCGACTCCATATACCAAACTCCTATTCGTTCTACAACACCCAGTTCAAAAAACCCACAACAGACTCAGTTCTCACTGAGCAGCAGGAATGCTCATACCTTTCGTGGTCTCGCTTTCTCGCACTAAGAAGGTCCCTCTTGGATTCTCTGCATTGAGCAGTAACCGCTCTGACTCCCGTCTGGTGATCTTGCCAAAGTACCACCTGGGGCAGGAAGGATGAAGGTGGTGTTGGCAGTTCAAGTTTTTGCTCACACATAGTACCTGTCCCTGGGTTGTGGCCGGGGCCCAGGACAGCTAGACCCCACCCCACCACCCCAGCCCAGGAAAGAAACTGAACCAGCAGGAGACCAGAGTTGATACTCACTCCTCAGCCTGGATGGAGTCGGAGGGTGCCACGTAGTTGCTGGGAATGTAGCCCGTCTGTCCCGTGCTGAGCGAGTGGGCCAGCCACCAGTCTCCCTCTCTAGCAGGGGGAGAGGGAGGGAGCAAAGGAGAATGGAGCCATCAGCGGTGGGCCCTGGGGCCAGCAACGCTCACAGCGCTGTGCTGGGGCCCCGAGGCCAGGTAAGCGCAGGGAGCAAGGGGCCAGCTCGAGGTCTTGCAGTTGGCCAGGCTGAGCCAGCCTAGAACCATTCCTCCCTCTGGTCCAGATGCCTTTTTAGCCAAAACTGATTCAGAAAGTCTTTCTGTAAGACTGTGGCAAAACCTCAGTCAGCCGAGGTCCAAATTTACAGGCAGAGTCCTAGACGGGAAGCGATGTGCCTCCTGCATGGGCCAGCCCACCTCCAGATGCAAAGGGCTGCCCTGAGAGAAGGAAGCAAGTTATAACCGAAGAGAAGATTCCTATCTGAGATCAAAGCCTCCCGAGATTTGGAAGTCCAATCCTGGAAGCTGCTGAGACCTGGGTGGAGGCACAGGGCGATCCTTTGGGGGCTTGGTGACAATGCAGGTGCCAGCCCTGTAAACCAGAACACTGCTTGCCTTGGTCACACATCACAGACCACACCTGCAGGGCTCCTCCTACAGCCTTCCCATCTACAGGGGAAACTGAGGCCAGAAGGGGCTGGGATTTGCCCAAAGTCACACAGCGAGTCATGCCAGAGTGGGCTGGAGTGGGGAGCCCCAGTGCCCAGGGCACCACTATACTAGCCATCCCATGAGAAGGAGAAGGAAGACGTGGAGGAAGAGGAGTAATGGGGCCAGGCCGGGAGCTGCTCCCCACAAGGTTGGGTCCCCTGGGCCTGGCGGGAGTGGGGAAGGGGTGGAAGTACCTTTGCAGCCATCTGAATGTGAACCAGGTCTGGCTGGAGCGGGGGTCCAGAGACACAGAGGAGAGAGGAGAAAGCGAGAGCCCAACAGGAAAGAAGAGGCAGAGATGGGGGTGGTGAGAGAGGCAGAAAGATGAGGGGGGAACAGGAGAGCCAGGCGGTGCTGGGACGAGGGACGAGGCGGGCAGCCAGAGGCCTCACATCCAAAGCAATCAAAGGGGACAGGGAAGGGTCTATGGGGAGGGAGGGGAGGCCAATGGGAAGGGCTTCCTGGGAAATCGGGTCCAGCCCCCTCCTATTCCCACTGTGCAGATAGAACACTGAGGCCAAAGAAAGCAAAAGCAAAAGCCTCTGCTCAAGGTCACACAGCCAGGCCCAGGCTCCCAACTCCCAGATAAGCAGGAATCCTCCCCAGCAGGGCACAGTGGGGCTTCAGGCCTGCTGAGCTTCTTGGTCCAAGGCTGCCCTTGGACCACAACCCTGAGAAGAGACACAGCCAGCGGGATGTGCGCCCTGCTCCCATCATGGGGCCCAGAGAGAGAAGCCCTTGCCCTCAGTCACACAGTCGGGACTTGAACCTGGATCCCTGGCTTCCGGTTCTTCTGCGCGGCTCCCAACCCATATTCTTCAGCCCATTTTGAAGATGCAGAAGCTGAGGTTAGGGGAGAAGGAGGTGGTAAAGCTCAAGAACCCATCAGAGTTGAGCTGAGCACCCAGACCCAGGGGCTCAGATGGGTCTGAGAGCGTGGGGTCCCTTCTGAGTGGAGCACTGTCAGCTGTGAGTGCTGACCGGCTATGTGTGCGACTCAGGGAGGGTCGCAAGCCCACACGGGGGTCTCCGCAGGAGAGGGAGAGCCCTGGAATAAAAGGCAGGGCCCACCTCGAGGTAAGAAGCTCTCTGTGGCCCCAGACCTCCATCCACCACTCAGTTGTGCACCCATGGGGATGTTCATGCTTGTCTGTCTCATTTGACCCCCAAGGCCACCCTGCAAGAAAGGAAGGCAAGCCTCCACTCCCAGATGAGTAAAACGTGGCTCAGAGGTATTGGGAGGCCCACCCCAGAACATACGGCATCCAGGATGGAATAGCCCAGCACATTCTTTGTAGTGTTGGGGAAAGTGAGGTACACAGTGAGGCAGTGACTTTTCCAAAGCTACAAAGCAAGGACTTAAGTCACAAGGAACAGCTGAGATCTGATCTAAAGCCTTCATTTCACCAAAGGGGGAAATAAGGCACAGAGAGGGGTAGTGATTTACCCACAGCCACACAGGACATCGATGACAGAGCAAAGGCAAGCACCAGGGCCCCTGAGTGACCACAGGCAGACAGAGTTGACCTCTAGGGCCCCTGCAGCCTCCCCAGGCCACTCAGAGAGCCTAGGGAATCTGAGGGAAGATGGAGAAGAAGGAGCAGAGCCGAGGCAGAAGACAGGCCTCCCTGGAATTGGGCAGAGGTCTAGGACTGAGGCTACGAAATGAGACCAACTGACAAAAGACAGGCTGTAGCTGACCTGCCTCTGGGTCATCCCCAGCAACACCTCAGAGCACAAGGCTACTGGAGCATGCGCCCAAGTCAGCCAAGCAGGGGTCCTGGGAACTGGGTGGTTCTGCCCGCTGGCATTGCCAGACTTGGGCCAGCAGAGCCTCCAGCTTCCGACATCAGCCCACGGGTGCGTCTGGGTCTCCACAGGGCAGTCTTGAGGCTTTATTGCGCAAGCGCAGGGACCCAGGCGCACTGCAGTCTCACTCAAGGCCCAGCCCGCTTCAGCCTGGCCTGGCTTCAGAGGCGTCCGAGGGCCTGAGCACCAGACACCCTGTGCACCATCTGCAAGCTGCGTGACTTCACGTGCTTGATTCTGCATCTGTAAGATGGGGACACTCCACCTCCCTCCAAGGATGCAAAATACCAGCACAGGGCCTGGCACATCGTAGGTGCTCAGTATGCCAGAGCTGTTAGTGTCTTGATTTGGCTAAAAAGAGAAAAAAACATTTGAATCTGTATCTCTCTGGTGCCTCTCCCCACTCTCCAGAATGTTTTTAAAAACCAAAGTAGCTGGTGGAGCAGCAGTTCGATCAAGCACCTCCAAAAGAGCACAGGACCCCTAACCCTGGGTTAGAGTCCCCGGTGGTGGGGAAACTACCAGGGTGAACAACTAAATAAAAATAAAGAGCTGCTTCCTCTGCTCTCTTCCTGCCTGCCTGCTCACCTTCACTCCAGCCTGCACTCTTCCTTTAAAAAAAATTGTGTTTGAAAAAAAACAAAAGCTAAGTAGCTTAATCCCATTTTCCAATAAGGATTTGCTTTGTGATTTTCGTGGGCAAGAATCCTACCCGCTCCGGGTCTTATTTTCCTCCTCTATAAAAAGGAGAGACTATTTCACGCTCCGGGTCTTATTTTCCTCCTCTATAAAAAGCAGAGACTATTTCACAGAATCTCCAGTGCAGGTCAAGTGTGTAAATCAGTCAGTCTCTGGTTGGGTTCGGAGTAAGCTAATTATTGTGATTATCATCTGAGCCTCAGTTTGCCCCCCTGTGAAATGGAGCTATCTTCTCTGCCTTCCTATGTCAGTGGTCTGGGAGGCCCAAACCTGCCTTCGATGGCCTCAGGCTGGATCTGCTATGCTCACCTGAGGGGCCCCACAGCTGCCCAGCTTGGGCTAGTGCGACACAGGCAGCAACCTGAGCCCAGTGGCACTCATCTGTGAGGCTGAACAGATTTACTGCACCCAGCAATGCCCCAGGGCAGAAAAAGAGCCAGAAGGGCATCACATACATTCCCTACCTGACCCCTCACCTTTCCAAATGTGGCCAGAGGAAAAAGCACTGGATCGAGAGTACCCAAACAATGACTTTACCCTCTATTATTCACCAGCTTTGTGACTTCAGGCCACTGACCTCACCTCTCTGAGCCTCAGAATCCTTTTTTAATCTGGATCCAGGCTGGTCGTGGATCTGGGGTATGGAACCAAGGAAGTCATGCCTGTTTGGGCACTTAAATAACTCACGTGGGTTGCTGGGACTGGTTGGAGAAGCACTTGGGAGTTGCAGGCAAGCAGGGGCCATTGGGCACAGCCTGGCAGTCAAGTTTGCAAGCCCTGCAGCCTGGGCACAGCGTGGGTGGGGAGAGGGCCAGGTGCGGCGGGGCCACAGGAGATCCCCTGCCCCCCGGGAGGGAACTAGCCTGCTCGGGGCACAGAGGCAGAGGTCGGCAGAAATGCTGTTGCCTGGCAGTGCCTGTGGGAGGTTCCTCCAAAGAAGCTGCTTGAATCTGGGTGGGAAGAGGGGCAATTCAGCAAACCAGAATCAGATCCAGAGGGGTCAGTCCTAGAGACTCAAACACCAGGGCACCCAGGTCTCGGGCCCCAGTGGGCTTCCCTCGGGCCCCAGGGCCCTTTGGCATGAAGATCCAGAGAGCAAGGTGTCCAGGCCAGCTGCTGTGAGGACCCGGCCAGTCATCCCTGGGCAAGCCCCAGCGATAGCCAGGCTCTTCCCTAACGCCTGGGTCGGGCAGGCGAGTGGAGACAGTGAGGAGCCCGGCCCTGAGTGCTAACAGCGGAAGGACATGTAAGGTGGGCCCTGAGTGAAGCTATGAGACTTGAACACTTCAAAGTCGAGTCATTCGTGCCCCACTAAGCATGCCCCCACCCCAGATGCCTCTTCCTCTCACGCCAGCCCACACTCTCCACCGGCCGCTCAAAGGAGCAGCCCAGCGCGACGGTATGAGGAAGGGCTCCCAACCCACCAGACCTCCAGTCAGGGCACCTCAGTGCTTCCGGGGCTCCCCACAAATGGAACGCCATCACTTGGGGCCCTCTGGCAGCTCCAGCACCGGCCAGCACCTCCAAACCCCGCCTGGACACAGGAAGACGAGGGCAGGGGGCTGAACAAAGGAAGGGGGCCTGCCCTGGCCCTGGGTCAGTGCTTCCAGAGCCTTTCCCACTGCCACCTTCACTCAAGCGGTGACCCCAGCTTGACATGCCCTTCCCATCACTGCTGAATGAGATTCCCAGTGACTCAAAGCCACCAACTGCTGCCCCTTCCAGGCATGGTCCCACCTGCCTCCTGGCACCATCACTGCGCCCCTCCCACAGGGGTCATGGTGGACAGCCTCCTACCGGCCGAGTTCTACTGCTGTGTGACCTTGAGCAAGTCACTTCACCTCTCTGGGCCCTGGTTTCCTCCTCTGTGAAACAGAACAAATGAGGGCTCTGTTTCCCAGGCTGCAGTGACATATATGTAAAACAATGTCAACTGAAGCACACAGTGGGGGACCATGCTTGCACCAAGCATGGTAACTCTCACTCCTTCACCTAGTTCACCCTGCCAGGTGGGCACCCCAGGGTCTGAGCAGTGAGTGACACGAGAGCCCAGAAAGGCGGCAGACCCAAGAGCAGCTCTCCGGATCTCCCAACGCAGGGGCCAGATGCAAACAGCCGAGCCCTAAGGGAACTAGGGTGGTGGTAGGACCGGGGCACGAGGGGACAGAAAGTCAGGAAGGGCAGCTGGAGGAGGGGAGAGAGTTGCTGCCCCAGTTCACATCCTAGCTTGCTACCTGGTAGCTGTGTGACCGTGGGCAAGGCCCTTCACCTCTCTGAGCCTCAGTTTCCTCATTTGCAAAATGGAAACAGCCCTTCCCCCAACACCACAGGCCTAGCAGGACTGCAGCCAGGAGGGAATAAGAGGACCCGGGTGAAAGCAACTGGCATAGCACCTGGCACAGCACCTGGCACCCCTTTTTCCTTCTGCCTCACAGAGCAGGCAGTCCCGATCTTGAGGGGTGAATAGGAGTTCAGCAGGCAGAGACTGGAGGCAGGGCCCACCAGGCAGAAGGAGCAGAGTGCACGAGGGCAGGGATACGTGAACAGGGGAGACAGGCTCGGGGGTGTGGAGACGTCCATCCTCCTGAGCCAGGCCCTGGAGGGACTGAGTCTCCTCTATCCGCTAGAACCTCGTAGTCCTTCCACAGTCCTGAAGATGCCCAGCCACTCGAGTCCTGCACTCTCCCGCCAGCTGCCCCTTCCACCACCTCCACCAGCCACCTCGCCGTTCTCCCTTCAAGGACCTGCTGGAACCACCCAGTCTCTGCGGTCACCACCAGAGGCGGGTCACAGAGCGGAGGCCAGATGCCTGAGCTGCTCCTGGCTGGTCCCCACCTCTGCTCTTGGCCAGGGCTGGACCTGACTCCCAGTCCCACCCAGGCTCCCAGAGGACATGGGCAAGACCTTCTCCACCCAGGCCTTACCCAGGCCTCACCAGGGCCGGCCCTGGACCCTGCATGCAGCTGGCACTTAGTGTGGGTGGCTGGGTCAGAATGTGGAGGCAGGTGGACGGGGAAGAGGCATGATACGGGGTGACAGGGTGATGGGAGGGCCCCCCAATCCCAGCCTGGGGGTTAGGTCACGGCCTGGTCCATCGGACTGGGGTGGAGGATATAAGCTGGGAAAGCTAGTGGGGTACAGCCAAGGCAGCCAGCATCCACATGCAGAGACAGGATGAAGCGCATGCAAGCAGCACCCCACCCCCACCAGCTGAGCACCCAACCCAGCCCACCACCCACGATGCGTACACACCTGACATCCACCTTCCTCCTAAGGGCCAGCGAGGGAGAAGCAGAGAGAGAGAAGCTGAGAGAGGGCTTGGGTGTGAGCGTGGGCCAGGAACAGGGAGAGGGCTGGGACTTGGTGGGGGCAACAGGTGGCTAAGGGCAGAAATGCAGCAGAGGTGGGGCCAGCCCTCCCCACTGTGAAGCTTCCCATTGGCCCACATCCGGGAGCAAAAGATCCAAAGCTAACGCCACCCCGTGAGAGGCAGGGAAGCCCACTTCCACTGCACCCTTGGCAGAAAAGGAGAGGAAAGACCCGTGGCAGGAGCCCTGCCCACCCCTCACTGGTTCATTCCCTGCCCCAGGGAGCCCCATCATGGGCCAGCTTGGCTCTAGGGTCCCCAACCCTATTTGGGTCCCTGCTGGGGCACCAGACATGCCCTGCCCTCCAGACGCCAGTCCTCCACACCCTCTCCTGCCAGCTCATCGCCAGGCCCAAGCCTGCCCCCAGCAGTGGGTCTCCAACATGGGTCAGCCCACCAGCCTAGTGTGATCCCGCTACAGTCAGAGCCTGGCTTACCCAGTGGCCCCAGGCCCTCTAGGCCAAGGTCACTCGTGGGCACGTCTTTGGGTACAGCTGCCGGCTCTAGGTAGTCACCCTGACGCACACATGGCCCTCTGCAGGGCTGCCATCCAGGGCATGTGCTCTGCTGAGCCCTTAGTGGACCAGAGCCCTGCCCGGGAGCCCTTCCGGAGCACTGCCACCACTCCGGCCATGGCTCAGCCCTGGCCTGCTGTCCATCTCTCTGCCTCTGGTTCCTGGGACTCTCAGGAGGGGCCGTGACCCATGCAGTCCAGAGGCCTGGGGGTCAAGGGGCATTGGAAAACAGGGACACTCACGTGTTGTTGACAATCTGGAGCCGCTCCCCTTTCTTAAAGGACAGGTCAGTCTCCGTCCGAGACTCGTAGTCATAGAGGGCCACAAAGGTGGTCACTCCACCTGCAGAGGGTGGGACATGTGAGGAACAGGTGCAGAGGTCCCAGAGAGGGGTGGACAGGCAGGCCCTGAGCCCGGGGACATGGGGGTGCTCTCCCACACACAACCAGGTGGAGTGAGTTTACTTGGGTGTGTCTTTGTCTTCGGTATCTGTGTGTCTGTGATCTTTTGTTCTCGCTGCATGTGGGGCGCGTGTGCATCTGTGCACCTGTATTGCTGATAGTGTTTCTAGCTGAGTGTCGTCCTGTGTGTGTCCTGGAAGGGCTTCGGACTGCGTGCGCGCGTGTGTGTGTAACTTCACCTGGGAGCATAAGGTTCGCTGCATGTTTGCATTGTGCACATCTGCACTGGGTCCGTCTGCGCCTTGGGGACACCCAACCCATGTGTCCCTGAATGTGTCTGTGTATCTATGATGTGTCTCCAGCTCCGAGCACGTGTATGTCCTGTGAGGTGTGAATGAGTTGCTGTGTAAGAGACTCCATGTGAGTGTGTCAGTAAGAGCGCATGTATTTATGTGTCAGTAAGAGCGCATGTATTTATGTGGGTGTCACGTCCCTTGGCAGGGGTCCCTACCCGCACAGCGCCAGCAGGGGGCACAAGAGCGAATGCCCACGTGGGGCCTGGCTGGGAAGACCATTGCCTTCGCCTCTTCCTACACCCCCACTCCCCACATCCTTGCCACTGCCACCACATGCTGGCTGTCACTCCTGACCCTTCCTGACTGACCCTCACCACAGGCAGCAGCCTCAGGTCTGGTTCCCACACTGCCCTGACATAAAGCCTCCCCCTGGTTCTGGGCCTCAGGTTCCCCCATACAGACCTAAATCTCTAAACCTCCTTTATATTCTGCATCTTATTCGCCGCAAAGGGATGGAGCATGTACCATGCTTTTCAGCTGATAGCGCCCTTCCCCACCCAGAGCCTCCAAGAAGCTCCTGTGCAGCTCTCTCCTTTGGTGAAGGGACAGCAGCCCGAGGGCCGGGTCTCTGCTCCAGGGCACACAGCCCTCTGCACTCAGCAGGGGGCCCGATCTGATGCGCCCAGGGCACCCCAGCACCCACACTCCCCGGCCCACTGACCGGCCAGTGGCCCCGCCCTCTGTGGGGAGGTGACAGTGTCCGAGGAGTTGAAGCCTCCAAACAGCTTGGGCTCAGCAGCGGCAGGGCTGAAGGCCATGTTGGCACCGCGGTGGCCATCGGCGGAGGCCGGCTGGCTGGAGGTCTGGGAGGTGGGGAAGGCACCCCCGCCCCCACCGTGGGCGTTCTCGGCAGGCTCCAGGCTGCGGCGCCGCTGGCTGGCATCCTTGGGCTTGCTCTTGTTGCTGCCCATGGCCCTGGTGGACAGGAGGGAGGCCGGGGCTGACGGGTGACAGGTGACAGGAGCTGGCAGGCTGCCTGGGTCCTTGGACAGCCTCCAGCCCGACCCGTTCCAAACACGGGGAAACCGAGGCACAAAGCCTTTCTAGAAGAAGCACCTCATAGTCAGAACCCCAACACCCTGTGAGTCACTGTCTCCGTCCCTCACGGGCAAGTAGAATATCTGAGTCATATCTGTCCCTGGCATGTGGCACAGAGAAGAGACGGGGCTTACTAAGGGTTTGTTGAGTGACCACATGACTGACGGAACTGTGACTACATGACTGACGGAACTGTCTAACACCAAGGAAAAGGGGCTGAAAGTGGCAACTGAGGCAGTAATACAAGCAGGAGGCTTGAAGGGAGATGGCTGGGCCTCTGCACAGCTGTCCCTCTGCCTGCAATGCTCTTCCCTGACCACTTCCCCAAGGTGCACATGCTCCTTCGGTGCTCAGCTCAGAAGTCACCTCCTGAGGGAGCGCTCCAAATCCTTTCGCTGGTTCAGTCTCCTTGACTTTCGTGCCTTTTCTTAGTAACACGTGCCTCAATTCTGACTGCTGTTAATTCATGTGGTCAGGTGACTAGTATCATGGGCTTCTGTCCTCACATTCATGCTCTGCTCCAACCACCTAGCATAGGGCGTGGCACACAGTAGGTGCTCAATAAACAGACAAAAGAATGTGAATGTGTGACCATTCAAGAGTTAAGAGGTTTCAGGGCCAGAAACGCAGGAGGTCTCCAGATTGGGAAATACAGAGAAAGCCAGTCGGACACCTCCCAGTGTGACCTCACCGTTCCATTACCTCCCACTCCCAGTCCCGGGTTCTGGAGGGGCCCCACAGCTCTCCTCTCAGCTCCTCACCTGGTGGAAGGCAGGGGCTGTCCCAGAGGACCTGGGAAGCAGCCTGGGTTCTCGGCACAAACACTTGGCGTGCAGTAGGGGTCTTGGGATTAGACAGAGGCCTTGCTCCAGGTCACCGGCTGTGTGATTCTAAGCAAATCACTTCCTCTCTCTGGGCCTCAGCATCCTCATCTGCAAGCAGGGAGAGAGCAGATCTCTCAGGGCTGCGCGGAGGATACACTCAGAAGGAGAAATCACAGTGGCTCTGGCTCTCGGGTCCTAACTTCTCAGGCGCTGACTCTGGAAGGCTGATCCATCAAGCATCCAGGCCTGAAATTTCCTTCAACCCGTCTAAGGCATTTTACATTTTTTTTTTTAAAGGAAAGGTGCAGGCAGAAATGAAAGTAAGCAGCAGCAGGCAGGAAGAGAAGAGGAAGAAGCACTTTAATTTATTCCTTGTTCATCTTGGTTGTTCCCCAGGACACAAACCAGGTCTGGGGGTGGATGTGGCCTATGCCGACCACTACTCTCCCAAAGCATGTTATGAGCTGAGCAGGGCCAGGGTGGCACAGCTGTCACAGGCAGGCTGTGATCCCTCAGATTCCAATCCCAGTGTGAGCCCTAATCAGCTGTGTGACCTCAGACAAGTGACCACGTTGCTGTGCGCCCGTCTCCTACCCTGGAAGCGAGGGGGAGGCGTGACTGAATGAAGCCACGCAGAGTGCTGAGAGCACAGCAGGCCGCCGGCATAGCAGCGACCCCTGATACAGTCTGGGTCTGGACATGCTCGTCAGGCCAGTCTCCATTATTCCCCGGAGCATGAAATGCTGCAACCAACTAGAACTCCCTCTGGGAATCCATGCAGGGACACAAGTCCCCTTGACTGGTTGGAGCCTGTCCTGAGCACCAAGCTCAGCTCTGTGACTCCTCTCCGTGTGTGACCTCGGGCTGCCCAGCAGCACAGAGGGGTGTGGCCTACATGCCCCTGGGAGTGCGCAGCTCAAAGAATGTGGGCCTGGGAGGCCCTGGGGAGACCTGCTCAATAGCCCAAGGGCTGACCAGGGCTCCTAAGGGACAGGCCAAAAGACCTGGAGGCAGGGAAGACCAATTTCTAAGGCAATCCATTGAGGTCAGTCCATCGGCACTCACACAGTGAGTGTCCCAAGGGACTGGCTGACCTGGTTACCCAGAGCCCCAGGCTTGCAGGAGACTCCACCCTCCTGCACACCCCTCACACCTGCTCCCTGATCACACTCTGCATCGACTGAGCAGCAAGCCCTCTGCTAGTCAGTACAGGGGGCACAGCAATGGACCAGCGGCTGCTGTCTCAGAGGACACCTGTGCAAGAGGGTACCACTTGGTGGGACTTCAGAGGAAATAAAAATTATTTTAAAAATTGCTTAATGTTCAAAAGGAACAGATGAAACAAAACCCAACCCTTGGACACTTGCAGCAGAACTGAGGTGACCAAAAGGGAATGGGGCGAGCGGGGGCAAATGGTGGTGGAGCCCACTGGACAATGGGAAGAACACTTGATGATTTGGTGGAGGGCAGGGTGTGTTGAAATACATCTAAGGCATGGGGAACCTATACATAGGAAATTATTTTAATGTGTAGAATAATTACTACAATAAAAAAATTGTTTCATGTTTAAATGAAGAACTTTCTAAAAGCCTGCACTTCCTTTAGAGAGAACTTCTAAATGACCGGGAGTGAGTCCCCTGTCACTGGAGGTAACTAAGAGCAGGAGAGACGGCACTTGGTTTACATGCTGCGGAAGATGGGAACTGAAGGCTCTTCAACACCAAGAGAGGCATGTGCCCCCTCCAAGAGGCAAGGGGGAAGCCCTGGTCCTACTCTCCCTACCAAGGAGATCACACCCCACTGGGCACTCACGAAGAGCGTCAGAATGCCTTCAGGGATGAGGTGGCCTGGGCCTCCAACTGCAATATGTCTTTGGGTTTGTGGGACTTTCCATTAGTTTGGTTTTGGTCTCTGTGGTTGGTAACGTGTTTGTGGAGACACAAGTAAAGAGCCGAGGACTGGAGCAGACCCCCTGTGTGTGAATCCTAGCCCTTCCACCCCAGCCTGGGACCCTGTGCCTCAGTTTCCTCCTGGGCCAACTGGGGAAAACAAAAGTACTCCCATCATCAGGCTGCTAGGAGAACCAGCGAGAAGAGTGCTAGGGACAAGGCGGCACTTGGCCACGCTGGTCCCAGGAGATGGGAAGCTGGGCACGGTGGCGTGATCCCTCCAGAGTCCTGTGAACGCCGGATTGTAAACTGGGCTTCAATAGTGTCTGACTGTAAGCTCCTGTGGGCAGGACTGTGTCAGATGCATTCCCACATCCCAGGATAGGACAGACTCAGTACCTACAAGGCACTCGGGAATATGTGCAGAATAGACAAAAGACGAAATGAGCACAGACAGGAAGGACTAGCCTGCAACGTGCACACACTCCCAGAGCCCGGACCCTGACTGAGGCCTGCTCAATGTGCCCTGCGAACACTGATTCATTGAATCCTAGTCTCGGAGGTAATACTAACAGCATTTCTATCTTATCAATGAGGGAACTGGGGCACAGAGAGGTGGAGGACCTTGCCTGAGGTCACACAGCAAGGGTGAGAATAAAAAGAAGGAAGAAGAGGGAACCACATCAGACAGACAGGAATCGGAGGTGCTCCTGGAGCCCAGTAAGGGAACTCATGTCCCCATCTCCGACCCTTGGCCTCTCTCACATGGACTTGGCAGATAGGCTGTGCGCAAATCCGGCAGCCAGCCCCAACCCAGAGACAGGCAGCCTGAAGTTTCTGACTTCACACAGCAGCATGTGCTGGAGGGAGAGCAGGCTCATTGAGGGTGGAGACCGGTCCCTGCAAGGCTGCTGTCATGCTGTGTGACCTTGGGAGAAACCACCCTCCCAGATCCGGGTTTCCTTTATTAAGACAGGCTCCTGTCTCAGGGCCTCCAGGTTCTGGGCCCAGATGCCACATCACCATGAGTTGCCCTTTGGACATGGGCCAACCACATCTCTTCCGCCACTCATATCCTCCAAGGCAGAGATAGACCCTTGGGGTCCCAGGGGAAGTGGTGGGGGCTCCATACTGGGGGTGCCAGAGGTCTCAGAGGAATGTGGCCCCTTTCCTCTAAGGAGTGGCTCCCAGCCACAGGCTCCAGGCTGAGGACCTGCACGACCAGTAATAACACTGCATTCGCCCCTGTGCTCCACATGCCACGGGCCGGACTGACTCAGCATCTCCCCCAATTCCGCACCCCAGCCCCTGCAAGCTGCTATACCCCTGCCCCCACAAAGTGCTCCTCAAAGGCGCCCCTCCCTCCTGCCAGGCCCGTCATTCCGGGCCCGGACACAGCAGTCCTCACCGTCCCGGGCATCACCTCCCTGCAGCCAGGGCACCTCTATAAACCACACAGATGGCCGGGACCTTCCCAGCACCACACTCTCCACAGAAACAACCCACATGCTCTTCAAGGCGGGTGCATAGGTTAACGACAGTCCGTTCAGCAGGCGGACAGTGTACAGCTGATCAGACAGGACAAGAACCCGAAGTGGACTCAGGAGATGCTCACAATACCCTGTTAGGCGAGAAGAGGACAAGGGCAGCATCCTTTGGTCTCTCGGGGTCTCGGTTCCCTCCCCTGGGGAAGCAGCAATAATGCCGCCTCCGTCAGAGGCCCAGTGGGAGGACTCGGCAAGACAGCGCGTGCCTCGTGGACCAGTTATTCCTGTTAGGGACTTGGCATTGTGTTTGTGTCTGAATGCATGTGTGTGCACCTGCAGCACAGAAGTGTAGAGAAAGTTCTGGAAGATCCACATTCCTCACAATGTTTCATCCAAATGATCTGAGACAGGGAGAGGAAAATCCTTTTTTACTTTATATGCTGTATCATTTGACATTGAGAGATTAGCTATGCTGGGTGTTTTTTTTTTTTTTTTTTTTAAGGAAAGGTGCTGGCAGGAGTGAAGGTGAGCAGGCAGGTGTGCAGGCAGAGAGAGGAGGAAGAGCATTTATTTTATTATGTTGCTCATCTTAGTTGTCCTACAGCAACACCCCACCCTCTGGGCCCAGAACATGAAGCCTGGCCCCTGGGATGTATGAGGACAGTGCCCAAGGGCCACTCCACCAGGGCGCACCAGTTGTGTTTTCTGTTTTCTCTGTGTGTGTGTGTGTATGTGTGTGTGTGTGTGTGTGTTTGGGGTTTTGTGTTTTATGAAACTTAAAAAAAAACAACTGAAGAGCTTCCCCTCTGGACAGGCCCCCGGCTCTGCAGAGCTGGTGCTGACACCTCTCCCATAGGCCCCGTGCCGGAGGACACCACAACTGTCTCACCTCCTGGCTTCGCACAGGCTGTGTCCCCTTCAGAGACACACTCTCAGAGGCAGGTGCCCACAACATCTAGAAGAGTCTCGAAAGGTCATTGTTCAGTCACGACACATACACACCCCTTGTAAGGGCAGAGGGGAGGCCAGGAGTGCAGGCATTGAGATGAGGACAGCGGTCAGGCCTGGGTTCCAATCCTGACTCCACTACTTACAGCTGCATCTTCTTGGGCAAGTCATTTTCCCTCTTGATTTCCTTATCATTAAAACAGAGGTAATAAGAGACCTAACATCTGAGAATGAAGAGAGTCCACTGGCAGACACAGAAAAAGTGCTCTGTGAACGACACGTGACGTTGTTGGTGGTTGTTATTCTCATTGCAGGGGAGCAGAGAAGGCGGGGTGAGGTGGCAGGGTCTTGAATGCCGAGCACAGAGCTGAGCACCTTAAATGCAGAAGAAACTCCATCGTCCTGGGGGCAGTATGAAGAGGGACTATAAGCGCACCCACCTTAGAGGTGAACCTAGGTTCAGAGAAACCAGAAACTTGCCTGAGGCCACACACAGCAAGTGAGCGCACCAGAGATGGGACCTTCGAGGCTCCAGAGAGCACTGTCAGCTGGTGCCCTCTCCACTGTGCTGCGGGCCGCTGCCCCAGCAACCTCCTCCATCACCTCCACCTCCCTGACACAGGCAGGGCCCGGGTCAGAGGCCAACATCTGACATCACCACTCACATCTCTGGACCCTCCAGGGAAGCCTGGAGCCAGACAGCCAGGTTCAGGTACCAGCTTGCCAATGCCAGACATGCAGCCTTCAAGGGGCCTCAGTTTGCCCGTTTTCTAAAAGGGAAAACAGTGTAATTACTCCCACACAATTGGTCTCATTGTGGGGAAAACACAAGGTCATACTTATAAAGTGCCAAGCAACAAAAGAAGAGCTCAGAAAATAGTAGTCATTATTATCATTACTGTAGATGATCTTTTTAAATCCTTGCTCTCTCTCTCTTTTCTAATCACCCTGACAATTAGGCAACGATTTCCAAACTTCCTACAAGGAGCCAAGTGCACTGCTGGGTCCTGGAGGGACTGTCTGGTGGACTTATGAGGAGCCCAAGCCAACGAAAGCCACTTCCCAGGAAGAGTCTAGAAAAGCTAAGCATGTCCACATGTTAACCTTTCTCTAAGATACCTGACAATGCAATGAGCTAAGAAAAGGAAATGAAAGGAAGAAAACGGTGGAAAGGAGATGAATATTACCATTTACAGATGTTATAGAGTAAATCCCAGAGAGTCTGCTGCAAAATAATTCAACAAAATGTGAATTCAGTCAAATGGAAGGAAATCAAAAGTTAATATCCAAAAATCAGTAATATATCTATATACCAAGAGAAAATAAAATGTAAGTATAAAATCAGAAAATAAAGTGAAAGCATAAAAATATCAATCCTTCCTAAAGTAACCTAAAAATGTAATGTGATCCCAATAGGATCTTTTTAATTAGGTGCATCAATTTTAAAGTTAATAGGTAAATGTAAATGTATAAAACTAGCCAGGAAGAGGGACTTGATTAGATGGTGGTAGATGGTAAGTAGAACTTGGGTAGTGAACATAACGTGGTATCATACATTAAAGAGACACAAAGCTGTACTCCTAAAACATACAAATACAGCATTATAAACCAATATACCTCCAAATAAAAAAGCTAGCCAGGAAAATCCTAAAGAAAAGAGCAATGAAGGGGAAATAGTCCAACCAGATAATATGAAGTCACAGTGATTAAATGTATATATATAATATCTGCACATAAACAGATAAACCAATATGATAGAACAGAGGATTCAAAATTTTCCCCCAATGAGCCCTGGTGGAGTAGCTGTTAGGTCAGCTGCACCCAAAGGAATGTAGAGTCCACGTATTCAGGGACCCGGGTTCAAGTCCCAGGTTCAGGGAAAGCAACCAGTGTGAACAACTAAATAAAAATAAAATTGAATGCTTCTGCCTCCTGTCTCTCCCTGCCTGCTTGCCTGCCTACTCATTCATTCATTCCTGCCTGTACCTTTCCTTTAAAAATAAAAGTTTCCAAATATATGAAATTTAATATATAATGTAAGTGGCATATAATACCAGCTAGAAAAAGGTACATTATTTCAAAGATGAGGTTGGGATCAGTGATCTGCCAACAGGAAATAAACTTCCAGATTAATCAGACTTAACCCATAAACAAATGAATCATAAAGCTCTCAAAAGGGATGGGAAAATAAATTTTCTAGTCTCAGAATGGGAAAAGCATTTCCAAATATAACACAAAAACCTAAAAGACATTTTTAACAAATCAATCTATATAAAAATTTTAAATAATTCAATGGTTTGGTAAACCTCCTAAACAAATTCAAAAGACAAACAACAAATGAGGGAAAATATTTATAACTCATATGATAAATAAGGATTTTTTCCCTTTATAATAAGGCTTCATAAAATAGAAAAAAAAAAAAAAAAGGACCATAGTTTACAACAAACTAATATGAGAAGCTTCTCACATTTAAGATTAGTATACAGTAAAACTACACAAGCCTTCCACCAATAGCAGAACACACAATCTTTTCAAGAGAACATTCTCCAGGATAGATCACATACTAAATCATAAACCAACTCTCAATAAATTTAAAAGGAGTAAAATCATACAAATATGTTTCTAACCACAAATGGAATGAATTAAGAAATCAATAGAAGAAAGAATTTGGCAAAGTACAAATATGTGAAAATTAATACATTCCTCAATAACCAAAAAAAATGTAGATGATACTTTGAGATGAATGAAAATGAAGATAAAACATATCAAAACATATGGAAAGGCTGCACAGAGGAGAACTTACAGAGAAACAATGTACAACAATAAATTACTACATTAAAAGAGAAAAAAAAAAATCTCGAAACAATTATCTAACCTTCTACTTAAGACACCGGCAAAAGAAAAGCAAACTAAAACAAGTAAAAGAGAGGAAATAATAAAGATTAGCACAGAAATTAATGAAAATTTTTTAATAGAGAAAACCAACAAAACCAAAAGTTGGTTGTTTAAAAAGACCAAACAAAACTGACAAACAGCTAGATTCAACAAGAAAATAAAGAAGACTCAAATTACTAAAATCAGGAATGAAAGAGAGAACATTACTCCCATCTTTCAGAAATAAAGGAGATTATAAGAGATGCTATGAACAACGTAAGGCCAACAAATTTGATTACCTGGATGAAATAGACAAATTCCTGAAAAAATAGAAACTATCAAAAATAATTAGAAATTCTAAAAACTGAAGAAAGATAAAACAATTAAAGAGACTGAATTCATAGTTTTAAAAATTATCACAAAGAATAACCCAGACCCATATGGCTTCACTGGTGAATTCTACCAAACATTTAAAGAAGCAAAACCAATTGTTCACTAGGGTACATTTGCCAACCTGTTCTATCAGTATCACCCCAATACCCAAAACAGACAAAGATAGTATAGAAGAAGAAAACGACACACTGTTGTTATCTCTTACGAATATAAAATATAAACATCTGCAAGCAGGCATTCCCTGGTGGCCTAGCACATAAAGAACCCACACAGCCCAAGGACCTGGGTTCCTGACTCGGGGCCAGAGGGAGCAACCAAGATGAAAACTTAGAATAAAATGAATAAAAATGCTTCTTCCTCTTTTCTTTTCCTACTGTTGCCTACTCGCCTTCATTCCTGCCTGCACCTTGCCTTAAAACAAAAATCATCAACTGAAAAATAGCAAATTAGATCCATCGACTCATAAAAAAAATTGTACATCAGGACCAAGTAACATTTACCCTAAGAAAACAGATTAGTTTAACTTCTAAAAAATCAATTAATGCAATTTACTATACCAATAGAATAAAGAACAAAAAACATGTAACAATCTCAATAGATGCAGGAAAAGTATTGATAAAATCTAACACTCCTTCATGATAAAAATGCTCAGCAGAGCAGGAAGAGAAAGGAATTTCCTCAACCTGACAAGGTTATTTATAAAAAACCCACATCCAATATCATACTTAATGATGAAAGAAGGGATGTGTTTCCTGCAAGATCAGGAACAAGACAAGGATGTCCATTCTCATCACTTATTTTCAACATTGCACTAGAGTTCTAGCCAGAACAATAAGGGAAGGAGATGAAATAAAAAGCATTCATACTAGAAAGGAAGAACAACAACCATCTTGTATATAAAAAATCCGAAGAATTCCACTAAAAAATTACTACCACTAGTAAATGAGGTCAGCAAGGCACAAGATCAATATATAAAGACAAATTGTATTTTTATACACAAACAATGAGCAATCCAAAAATAAAATTAAGAAAACAATTCACAATAGCATTAAAAGAAACTTAAAGATGTTAGAAGTGAAAAACTCACACTTTGAAAATTATAAAAATGTTGAAAGAACTTGCAACAAAACTGAGGTTACTAATAGGGATGGGAGGGTGGGGAGTGGGGGAGAAATGGTGGCGGAGCCCACTAGACAGCGGTGAAGAACACTTAGTAATTTGGTGGAGGGCGGGGTGCGTTGACATATATGAGGAATGGGGAACCTTTGCACGTGAATTTATTTTAACATGCAAAAATAAAAATGATTAATTAAAAAAAGAAAAAATGTTGAAAGAAATGAAAGATCTAAATAAATGGAGAGACATCCCATGTTCATGGACTGGAAGACGAAACACAGTTAGCATGGCAATGCTCCCCGAAATTGATCTACAGATTCAACACATTCCCTGTTGAAACCCCAGGTAGCATCTTTGCAAAAACTGACACGCTGACCCTAAAATTCATAGGGCAAGTCAAGATACCCAGAAAAGTCAAAAGAAAAACAAAGTTTGAGGGCTCACACATCATTTCAAAACCTGTTCAGTAATCAAGAGAGTGAGGTACTGGTATGAGGATGAACTTAAGTCAGGGGGATGTAACTGAGAGTTCAAAATTAAACCCTCACATTTAGGGTCAATTGATTTTTGATAAGATAAATCAATGCAGAAAGAATAGTCTTTTCGATAAATGGTTCAGCAACACCTGGATATCCACATGCAAAAGAAGGCAGCTAAACACCTTCTTCAAATCCAACAAAAACTAACTCAAAATGAATCACAAACCTACATGTGGGAAATACAGAGAAAAAGCTAATAAAAAATATAGGCACAAATTTTGTGGTGTTCGGTCACAATATTTTTGTGATACCTAGAGCACAAGGAACAAAAGAAAAGTAGATAAACTGAACTTCATCAAAATTAAAAACTTTTGGTTCCAAAGGACACATCAAGAAAGTAAAAAGTAAAAATCAAAAAGTAAAATTATACAGATAGATAGATATATACATATATAAAACTCCTGGTAGAGTAGGTTAGGTCAATCGCCTCCAAAGGAGCAGACCACTTACCCCTGGGTTCAAGTCTTGGACCACGTGGGGGTGGGGGAGGTGATAACCAGTGTGAAAAACTAAATAAAAGTAAATTAAGTGCCTCTTCCTCCTCTCTCTTCCTGCCTTTCTATCTTCATTCCTGCCTTTCTATCTTCATTCCTGTCTGCACCCTTTCTTTTGAAAAAAGTAAAATAAAATAAACAAATAAAGAAAATAAAAATTAAGCAAAGGATTAGACATTTCTCAAAAAGAGATATACCAATAGTCAATAAGCATGAGAAAAAATGCTCAACATCACTGGTCACTAGGAAAATGCAAATCAAAACCACAGTGAGATACCACTTCACATTCACTAGGAGAGCTATAATTAAAAACACAGATAATAACTAGTTGTTGGCAAAGATGTGGAGAAACTGGAACCCTCATACACTGCTGGTGGGTATGTAAAATGGTATAGCTGCTTTGGAAAGTCTGGCAGTTTCTTAAAAGTTCAAACATTGGGTGCGCCCTGGTGGCCTAGCAGATTAGCACACCTGGGAGCGGTCCCACATACATCCCAAGGTCCCAGGTTCAAGTCCCAGGGTCAGGGTGGGAACAACCAATATGAACAACTAAATGAAAGTGAATGGGGTGCTTCTTCCTCCTCTTCCTGCCTGCCTGCCTACTCACTTTCATTCCTGCCTGCACCTTTAAAAAAGAAAGCAAGTTCAAACATTGAGTACCCTTCTGATCCAGAAGTTCTATTCCTAGCTTATACCCAAGAAAAAAGAAAGCACACACACACACACACACACACACACACACACACACACGTACACAGATGCTAATAGTAGCATTATTCATAATAGCCAAACAGTAAAAACAACCATGTCCCTGAACTGATAATTGAATAAAATGTGGTATATATATAATGGAATATTATTTGGCAAGCAAAAAGGAATTAAGCAGTGATACATGCTACAACATTGATGAACTTGAAAACATCATGAAACATGAAAGAAACCAGTTACAAAAGACCATATGTGGCATACCCTGGTGGGGAAAACAACTAAATAAAAATAAAAATAAAATGCTTCTTCCTCCTCTCTACCTGCCAGCCTGCCTCCTGACCTTCATTCCTGCCTGCACTTTTCCTTAAAAAAAAACAAAAACAAAACATTTTGTCTGATTCCACTTGTAAGAGAAAACAGGCAAACTTATGGAAACAGAAAGTAAATAAGTTGCTGGCAGGGGCTGGGGAAGCAAGTTCTGTTTTTGTTTTTGAAAGGAAAGGGGCAGGCAGGCAGGGAGAGAGAGGTGGAAGAAGCATTTTATTTTATTTTTATTTAGTTGTTCACACTGGTTGCTCCCAGGACCTGGGATGTAAACCCAGCTCCTTGGGATGTATGTGGGCTGTGCTCCTTTGGCGACAGCTGATCTAACCACTATTCCACTAGGGCACACCAGGGCAGGAATTCTTAAGGGGAAGTGGGGAGTGACTAAATGGCTTGGCTTATTTGGGGGATAAAGAACATGTTCTGAAACTGACGGTGATGACGTGGTTTCAGAACAAAAACAGGGCACTGGTCATCTATTAGTCTGACAAAATCTCAAAACTCTGGCACACGCCGGTGGTCCAGCAGCTAAGTCCGACGCCTCCAGTGGGCACAAGCCACGTACACCCAAGGCCAGGGCTCACATCCCGGAGTCAGAGGAACAATCAAGATGAATAACTAAATAAAAGCAAAATGTACTTCCTCCTCTTTCTTCCTTTCTGCCTACACTTCATTCCTGCCTGCACCATTCCTTAAAAAAATAAAAAAGTCCTGGTGCGCCCTGGTGGAGCGGCGGTTAGGTCAATCGCCTCCGAAGGAGCAGGCTGCATACCCCTGCGCTCAACTCCCAAGCCCAAGGGGAAGCGACCATTGTGAACAGAATAAAAAATATAATAAAGATGCTTCATCCTCCTCTCCTGCCTGCTTCCTTCCTCTCTTTTTAAAAAAAATATTAAAAGAAAGAAAGAAAAACAGACTTACCTGATTTCAAATGCTGGCTCGCTCTCTCATCGCTGGGCAAGTCAGGTCACCTCTCTGATCCTCAGTGCTCTGCAAAAGGAGGGATGATGAGAAGACCAGCCTTGCAAGGCTGTGGAGGAGGACTGAGGAAGAGCACAGCACAGAGCCCACTGGGCTGGTCTCCTAGAAGGGCCTGGTCCTTGCTGGTCATTGATGCTGTCACGAACAGCAAGGTGTCCTCTGAGAGGTGCAGATCAAGGATTCTGAGCAGTCCCCTCCAGCTGGGAAGGACTCCTAGGGAGGCAGCATTAGAGAAGGGATCTCCTCCACAAGCAGAGATGACTGGGGCCATGTTCCTACCAAGGGAGCCATGCAAACAGAGGCCTGGAAGTCAGAAAGCCATGGCGCCCCCTCGATCACTGTGCATTTGACCAAGCTGGTCTACACACTGGCTACGTACTAGGCACCGTAGTAAGACAGACAAGAGAAAAGCCAGTGTGCTTGGTGGAGCAGCAGGAAGGTCAGTCGCCTCCAAAGGACACAGGCCACACACCCCTGGGTTCCAGTCCTGGGTCCAAGAGGGAAAAAAACCAGTGCAGTGAACAACTAAAACAGAAATAAAATGAAATGCTTCTTCTTACTCTCCTCCTGCCTGTCGCCTACTCGCCTTCATTCCTGCCTGCACCTTTCCTTTAAAAAAAAAAAAGAAAAGCCAAGACTAAATCAGGCAAAGGAGGAACTGCAGAGCGTACAGCGATGGGGGAAAGGGGCTGAGCCAGGACCCACCCCACCACACCTCATCCAGATCCCGGGGCACAGAAGTGGTCTAGACTGGGGGCCCCACAGAGGTTGTGCAACAGCGCTTTGATGGGTAGAGAGTAGGCAGACGGATTTTGAACAACACAATCTAGTGCCCAGGGCTCCTCCCCCAAGGGAGGTGCTGCCAGGTGCTGCATCAGCAACCACACCCTCTCAGAAGGGCCAGGGTGGGAATTAGTCTCAGGCGGTCCAGGAATGTCTCCTGATAAGTCAAACCAAAGGCAGGGTGGATGGTGGGTGTGTAGGGGGAGGGAGGGGCGGGAGGGACAAAGCCCACTGGCAGCCATCCATCCAACTTCTGGAGAGAAGTGAGCAGAAAGCCCCATCAGGCCCCTGCCCAAACCAGGTGGAGTCCAGCATCGTGGCTAAGGGGGGCCCTGCTGCGGCCCATGAGAGGACTCTGGACCACCTTACGGAAGCCTCCTTCGGGACCACCGAGAGACCCATCGTCGTGGTGGGCGGGGTGGATGCAAAGGTAAATGAGGAAACCACGCAAAGCTCAGAGGACACGGGCCATGCTTGACCAGTGGGGCCTTCCTACTGCTGCTAACCTGGATCTTTCCATGGGGTGGTTAGCGTTCCAGTTCTCACCAGGAACCTACTACACAGGGGCGACCAGCCCCGTCTTTCACAGGAGAGTCAGAGAGAAGTTCAGAAGCCACGCCACTGCCCAGACCGCTGAAGATGGCAGAGGGTTACTGACAGCCCCTGGCTCTCCTGGCCCCGTGTCACAGTCGGCTTTCTCCCCAGAGTCATTGTCCCAGCGGGATCCTCACAGGGAGTCCTTCCAGGGACTAAGCAGGGCCCGTGTGCCGGTTCCTTTTCCATAAGGGGACATGGAGGCCAGGAGGGAGAATGGCTGGCCCAGGGCCACCTCGCCTAAGAAGGACCACTCACTGATGAGCCTCCAAGGCTGGGTTCCTCAACTGGCACCCCCTCCGCCCAGCAGCCGCATGGGGTGGTTACCACCAGCACTGGCCCTGGCCACAAGGAGGAAGCAGAGTCTGGGGACACAGGAGACTGTGCTAGCCCAACACACCCACTTCACAGGTGGGGGCGGCGCCCCTTTCCAGGCCCCTTGGCCACCCACAGGACCCTGGAAGCTCCCCACAGGCAGGATCGGCACCCAAGTCCCCTTTTCCTGCAGGTTCTCAAAAGCATTACCTGTCCAGCCGGGCTCTTTTCTACAGGTGATTTTGGACTGATAAAAGGACTCTGGCCTCAAAGTGGGAGAATATGAATAATGATAGCAGTATCATTAGTATCGTTAATAGTAATATGAATAATGACGGAAGTAAAGGCTGATAATTCACTGAGCCACTATGTGCCGCCCTATCACCCCACTTTACAGATGCGGAAACTCAGGCAGACAGGTAAACTGATGCGACTGGAATCCCAGCTCCTTGTGCTGAGTGACAGGTCCCTCCTGCTGCGAGCTTCTCCCTCAAGGGGGCTGCCAGAAGGCCTGAGGAGGGAGCCTGGGCTGGGCTCTTCCAGGCCAGCTGCAGGCCCCACGTGCCCCCTCCCAGGACAACACTGTCAGCTGCTCCAGCCAGGCTGGGGGGTGGGATGGAGGTGCGCCCAGGGGTGTGGAGACCCACACTTTACCCTCACGTCCTCCCACCCAGGGCTCGTGCTGTACCGCCAATGCTCTCTCCAGCCCTGGAGCCAGCTGTGACCATCATCACGTGCCACCTGAGGATCAGGGCACTCCAGGAAGCTGCCCCAATCAGGAAGCAGAGAACAAGATGGCATCCACCTCTCCCTCCTCTGAGGTCCACACTCCAGAGGGCAGTCCCCGGGAAGGAAGCTTTGGGGTCCTCTTGCCCATGGGAGCATCGTGGGGCTGGTGAGGTTGGGAGGCTTCACTGACCCCCAGCCCACCCCAGCTCCTCCCTCTAAGTCCAGTGCAGAAGTCCAGGACATGGCTGGGCAGAGGCTCACAGGCCTGGAGGCCACAGCCTTGACCTTAGGGAGGCCTGTGAGAGGTAGCCCCCTTGACAGATAAGGAAGCCGAGGCTGGAGAGGTGGGCGTCCAGCCTCAGGTCACATGCGGCCCTCGATGACGCTGACACTGGGACAGAAATAAGGTTCTCAGGGCACAGGCCTAAGAGCGCTGAGCTGAGGGGCTGGAAGAGAACATGCTGATCCCACATGGCCCACGGACTAGGCAGGTCTCAGAGAGCCTGTCAGGTGCCACCTGGCCCTACTTGAGGAGGGCTGGCCACCACAGGGCTGAGTGGAGGGCCTCTCTCAGAATCAGTGTGACTTGGAGCAGGCCACACCCCCTCAGACCTCACTTAGCACCTGAACAGAGGCCCTGGCGTGCCAAGGATTCCTTAGCAGACCCCCGTGTGAGGAGACGATCAAAGGGAAGGAGGTAGTGACAGGTTTTCTCTCCCCTAGCCTCCTCAAGGCCATCTCTCCTGGGCTCCCAGCTGCCCCCTCCCCGCATGGCTGCTGGCTGATGGGCCTAGGGGGACAGCCAGCCCCTGCCCACGGCACCAGCACCACTAGCTCCTGCCAGCAGCTCTGGATGCTTCTCTGCTCTGGGAACACACGGTGCCCACTCCTCCCTGCCCACGCCTGTGCAGTAACTACCTCTGGGGACACTGGTGGGCAGGAGCACCTGGTGGCCAGGCAGCTCCCTGCATTCACCCCTGAGCTCAAACCCCCTCCCCTCCACATTCAAGGCCCACAGGTGCTCTACCCGGGATATGTGAGCTCAAGCCAGCCCAGGAAAAGGATCTCGGGCAGACCTCTGAAGGAGAAGGCACCTGAACCTAAAGTGGGAGAGACTGGTTAGCAAGATGGCCAAAACCTTTAAAGCTCTCACCACCGTGCACAGGTTCAAGGTCAAGCTTGGGGCGGGGGTGCTCTTGCATGCTCCCTCCTCCCTTCGCCTAGACCTTCCATCAACTCATAACTGCTCTCCAGCTACAAGACTTTTTACACTTGCTGTTTCCTCTGCTGAGGGTTCACCACAGCCTCCCCTGCTCCGCCCCCACCCCTGTGAGCAACTTGGGACCTGAGCACAGGCAATACCTGACCGCACCTGACCGCTGGGCTGAGAGAGGAATGCTTCTTCTGCGTTCACATAGACCCCATCACATGGAGACTAAGAGATGGACTTCAAAACCCAGGTCTACCCCTTCTGAGCTGTGCAACCTTGGGAGAGTTACTCCGCCTCTCTGTGCCTGTTTCCTCACTGATAAAAACACTAATCTATCCTAGATTGCTGTGAGGGTTAAATGAATTCCCATTAGTGAGTGCTTAGAACAGGCACAACCCTGCAAAGATGCCATCAGTTTGCCACCCATCAACAGCAGTAGCAACGGGTATTGGGTGAGGTGCTGTGTATGCTCGGCATCTTTCAGGGATCATGCCACCCAGCCAGAATGGAAGGGCCATCATGAGCCCCACTTTATGGAAAAGAGAGGGGGCCCTAGAAGCATCAGCTTCACTGTCAAAACATATCTGCGGAGGGGACTTTTCCTGATATTACAGAATTATCATCCCTTTCTTCCTTTAAGACAGATTATGGTTTGGTGACAACTTTTACAACACCAGTCCTTATCTTTGAGAGATAGACATGGACAAATTGACACATGAAATATGACACTTTAAAATAAGTCAGCCTGCTCTAGTGGAGCGGCCGTTAGATTCACTGCCTCCAGCGACCGAAATCCACATACATCCTAAGGGCCAAGGTTTGCATCCAGGGGCCAAGGAGAACAACTAAATTAATACATATTTTTTATTTTTTAAAAATGACACAGAGGACGCTTGGGATGAATGGGTGTGGAGGGAAATGCAACAGGCCAGGGGCTGGTGGTGCCTGGGTTCAAGGATGGGGGCTTGGGGGCTCACTATACTAATATACCTCCATAATAACGAGTTTTAAAAAGGAAGAGTAAGCGAAATAGTGCAAAACAAAAAAAGAAGTTTGACTCCCTCTCACAACTGCCCTCTGGTTCTCAGGTTGGCAAACCCTTTTGCTCCTCCCCATGCTGGACGAATGCAGCAACCGCCCTGCTCGCCTCAGCACCCCTCCTCCCCCAAGTCTGTCCATGTCGCTGGAACACTGGAGGGATCCAGGGCGCCTGCCCCGTCCCTCCATCCCCATCTCCTGCCCGTACCTCCCTCCACTCTCCCCTCACTCACTCTGCTCCTCGGGTGCTCCAGGCATGGCCCTTCCTCCAGGGCACGATGAGACTCCTCCCTCACCTCCTTGGATGTGAGTTTCTGGGAAAGGTCTTCTCTGGCCCCCAAACTAATTGAAGCCCCTTCTCAGGCTCCCCACTCCTTTCCTGCTTTAAGTTTGAGCCACAGCCCTTAGCATCTCCTTAGACCATGTGCTTTCCCCGTGTGCTGGGTTTTTCTGTCTCCACCACATGTCAGCTCTGCGAGGACAGAGATGCAGGTTCTTTGCTGCTGCTCCAGCTTCCAGAACACTGTCCCGCACGCAGTAGTGCTCAGTAAATGTTTTTGGCGGGAGGGAGGGAAGAAGGGGAAGGAGCATGAAAGACTGGAGGGAAGGATGGCAGGAAGGAAGGAGGGATGGATGGAAGGACGGATGGATGGAAGGAGAGGAGGGATGAAGAGATGGAGGAAGAGTGGAAGGGTTCCACCAATGACCCTCCAATATGAGGAAGTGGAGGCTTCGACCCTCCGTCTGTCCAACCCCAAAGCCGCTGCTCTTATCCCTGTGATCTGCCACGACCTGGCAGAGCCTCTAACCACCCTGACTGACAGCTCAGGTCCAAGCCCCACCTGGCATGGGCTGGGCAGAACGGACACCAGGGGATGTTTGCTGAGTGAGCAAGAAGTGAGTGAAGCGTGAGTGAGGGCCATCTGAAGGTCAGGACAGCAGAACAGAACAAGTCTCGTCCCGTGTTCACGGTGCAAACACGCAAGGAGGGGCCGGCAGGCCTCAAACCGGCTCTGCCAGTGTGGCCAGGGTGAGGCGAGGTGCTTCAGGCTGGGGCTGGCACAGGCAGAGGTAGGGGGTGCTGCCGGGGACAGGACCCAAAGCCCAGGGAGGGCACAGGCTCCCCTGCAAGTCCTGGGTCTGTAGAGACGGACTGATCCAGCCCTTCGGTTCTCAGGTCTTCCTTTCCAGACCCCAGGCTCCGGGCAGGTCCCTTCCCACTAGGGCCCAATGAGGGCTGGAAGAGGGTGGGCCAGAGCAAGGTAAGGCAGCAGGGGGCCTGGGGCAAAACTTGGCTCTGTCCCAAATTGCTACATGATCGTGAGCAAGTCCTGTGTGCTCTGGGCTGTCTCCTGTGTAGAAAATGGTGTTGGGCATGAACTCCAGAGACTTCTGAACCCCAGGTGCTGCGCTATCTAGAAGAGGCCAGTAGCACCTCCAACCCTGCCCCGAAGTCCAGCTGAGAGTAGACATGGCCCGAGCTGGGGCCTAACTCCTCAAGGACTGTACCAAGATACCTGCTGATTTCTGAACACCTACGAATGTCTGGCATCAGGCCCGCACTTTGTACCATGGACTCTTCCTTTCACAGGACTGTGGTTAGGGACCATTCTGTACCCATTTCCCAGCAGAGGAAACTGAGACCCAGGTCACATGGCAAATCGGAGTCCAGGTCCCCTAACCTCACCTCTGGGATCACACTGAGCAGCCTCCATTTCCCCCAAGACAGTTCAGAGCAGGAAGGAAATCTCAGGTATACCTCGAAGTCACTAACTGGAATCTGGGAGCAGGATCCCTAAACCCCCTGAGTCCTGAGAGGCAGAGTCCAACACTGCCCTACTGTGTAACCCAGGCAACGGGTGTGTTGCTTTGGCCTCCATTTCTGTATCTGTCAGCTGGGTAGAATCCTGTCCATTTCACCTAAGTGTGCCACTGCTTAAAGCCACAGGACCGGAGGGCTGGGGACAGCATTTGGGGCCATATGGAGGCAGAGTCTTTCTGAAATGTCACTCTGAACAAGTTACCCCTGCACAGCAGCCCTCAGAGTCCTTACACTCCAAAACAAAGGACAAACTCTCACAGGCGCCCCCGAGGCCCTACAGGGGACTCTGCCAGGCCCACCTGCTTCACTCATTCTGTTCCAACCACAGGGGCCATTCCCTCTATGCCTGCGATCCTAGCAAGTGCCTGCCTCAGGGCCTTTGCACATACCATTCCCTCTACATACAGGACACTTTTTCCCTGGACACCTACATACCTCGCTCTCTCACTTTCTCCAGGTGTTTTACTCAAACAGCAACAGTTCAGAGAGGCCTTTCCTGACCACACGTTTAAACAGCATCACACCCCAACACAGCCAGCTCTGCTCTTGAAGTATCGACAAAAGGCCTCTCTGACACCCCCACCACCTCCACCAGCCCAAGTGGAGACCTTCAACTTCTCAATAGCGTGGATCACAGCTCAATGACGGAGCTCACGCTGTGACAACATCCTGATGAGGATGCGCGTCTCTTCTGTCTCACAGCTGACTTCTCTGCAGCAAGTGTAATTTCAGAACAGTTAACAGCTGGGATGTCTGGGCAACATCTAGTCAGAAGAGACACTGGCCAAAAGCACAGGGCCGAACAAGGAGCGGGTGCTTGGTAATTACCGATTGAATGATGAGTAAACGGATGGATGGAAGGAAAGAAGGAGGGAGAAATGGAGGCGGGGACTGACAGGATGGATAGGTAGGTGAGGTGAAGGGATGAAGAAGGACGGATGGATGGATGGATGATAAATGGATGGATAGAAGGAGGGAGGGAACGAGGAAGAGAATGGATGAATAAAGAGATAAGTGAACAAAGCATTCACGGTGCCTGGGACTCACCAGTGATACCCGGGACCCTTTGGTGGCCCAGAGAAGAGAAGGGCTTCCCCGAGCTCTCCAGTCAGGCTCTGGCCTGTACAGCTGCCTCCAGCCAGGCCTCTCCTCCCGCACAGCCCGACTTTCATTTCCCTTCCTCTCAAGCTGAGGAAGCTCCTTCCCCATGGAACTGGGGTGTGTGTGTGGGGGGGGGGGGGGGGGGAGCAAGCGGCCCTCTAGTCTCCAAGAGCGGGGGCTCCAGGCTCCATCTGTCCCACCACAAAGGGGCTTTGTCCTCAGTGCTGAGAGCCGGGCAGACCGGAAGTCACCCCTCAGCTGCCCAGCAGGTCCCAGTACCCCTGGCCAGCTGCGCCAACAGCCCCAAAACAGATCCCAAAAGCTGGTACAGTGTTGGGCACAGTCCTCCCAGATCCCATTAATATTCACAGGCCCCTGAGGAGGAAGCTCTAGGGTGACCCTTATTTTTGAAGTTAGGAAACTGAGGCTCAGAAGGCAGAGTCTTGGCCAAGGTCTCCCAACCAGCAAATAACAAAGCTGGGGTTCAAACTCAGGTCCACGTGGCACCAGAGTCTTGAGTCCCAGCTCTCTGCTCAGCCTTCCTGAGTAGCCCTTGGGTCCAAGTGGGCGGACAGGCCTTCTGGAGACATGAGTGGACAATCGTGCCCGGCTCTTCGCCTGAGTGCCAGAGCTTCGCCCAGCAGGGTTTACCCTCCAGGGGATGCCAAGCCCTGAACCCAGAGCTCCTGCCTGCTGCTCAGCCCAGGTCCCTGGCACCTTCAGAATCTGCCAGCCAGGCCACAACACATTTCCACCGCTTGCTGCCAGGCGCGTGTTTGCAAGGAAAGACTGGACAAGCAGGCAGAGCAGGGGGCCCCCATCCCTCACCCCACCGTTTCCTCTTCAATGTCTGATCTGCCATTGACGAGCTGGCACCCACCTTCTCTCCAGGTCCATTTGCTCTCAGTGCAGTCCCCAGGGCCACCTTACCAAAGTCACAGGTGACATAATAATGAACAGGAACTGGCACCTACCCTGAGCCAGGTTCTACCCACAGTAACAGATAAATCAGTCCCACGTGGCAGTGCTTCCTCCCTGCCCAAGGACCGCATGGAGACCCCCAAAGCAGGCACTAAAGGGCCCACAAGGGTCACCAACCACCTCCCAGGTAAAACCTTTACTGCTCTGAAGAGGGGTTGCTCACACATCCCTCAAGGCCCGTGCTCAAGCTCCCCCTGCCCCAGAGAGCCACCCAGCCTTCCAAGTAAGCGAGGTGAATGCTTCCTCCAGGAAGTCTTCCCTCACCTACTTATGCCAAGAGCCTCTCCTGAAGTCCTGCCTCTGTGGGCTGCCTTCACTTGGCAACAGTAATTGTGCACCAGGAGGCCTGCCCGCTCCCACAACCCCAGGCCAAGAGCGAGGGTTTGAGGTGTTAGCTGCTCAACCTAATCATTTCAATATCTTGTACAGGACCTGACACTCTGAGTTCCTCAGGCTCCACCTGCACTCCCAGGCCATCCCTGCCTCCAGATCTCTGCCCAGACATCCCTTCCTCCTGAAATGTCCTTGAACCTTTTTTTTTTTTTTAACCTCATGAGCTCCTGTTCAGCCTCCAGGTCTCAGGCTAGGTATCCTGTCCTCAGGGAAGACCTTCGGGCATCGTCACGGGCTGCCAGAGTCCATATAGCACCCACACTGTGGTAGGGCAGCGACCAGGGTCTGCGCGCCCCCGGGGTACAGACTGCTCCCACAGTGTAGCTTTGGGGTCTCCAGCAGGTCCAGTCATCACCAGCACCCAGAGCCAGAGGCCAAGAGCAGCTCCCGAACAGCACTGTGCCCGGCTGCGCCCGCTGCCCACAGATCTCAGGTTCAGACCGAGTAGGGCGGGGTGGGGGGGCTTTCTGCAAATGGCTAACTGGTAACCAAACCCACGTCGTTTCTAAAACTAGGGCACAGGAGAGAAACGGGAACAGCAGAATTGTCCCCAAATAGAACTGTGGCTCATCTGGTTCCAAGGCCTTCGGGAACACCTGGCAGGGTGGGAGTGGGGAGGGCAGGTGGCCGTTCCCAAGACTTCAAAAGGAAATTCAAAGTTTGGAGGCAGGGAGGTCACCACCGCTACACTGGGTGTTGATTCCTTGCCAGCTTCCTTCGGGGTCAGTGCAGAACCTGGAGCGGGGCGCTGCCTAGCTACAGGGTGCTCCCTGAATTTCCTCCCCCATGCCTCCCCACATGGCTGAGAAGTGTCTGAATGCTGTCCCCTTCCTGCCAGTCCTCATATTCATGACCACTGACTGTGCACCTCCACAGCCAGGCCTGGCATGGGCAGGCTTCAGGGGGAACAAACTTGTCCAGTCTCCCCAACACCCCACAAGGGAAGACATCTGCCCCCTTCATAGATAAGGAAACTGAGGCATTTGCCCAGGGCACACGGTAAAGAAGGCAAGTGGACCCGGTGATGACAGATCTGGTTCAGCCTTCTAAACCGTCCCAGTCCAGTCCCGGGAAGTTGGCATAACTCAGGAACAACATACTCAGCGCATGTCCCCCGGGCCACACAGACAGGAGCCCCTGCCTTGCCACTGACACCTGTCCTAGGAGATGCTGACTGAGGAGCCACAATGGGAAACTGTGACGAACTGTCCCCGACAATATGCACAGACCCACTACACAGATGGGAAGCCTGAGTCCATCTGGGAAAGGAATCTGTTGCCCAGGATCTTCTAGCTTTAACACCCTTGGTGGCCTGGTAGAACTATTTCCTTTCTGAGTCTCAGTTTTCCTACCTGGAGAATGGGCCTGTCATGCCTTTCCTCCCCAGGTTGATACAAATTATAATAAAGTAACAGCCAACATTTATTGAGCCTTATTGTGTCCTGGCAACGCTGAGAGCGCTGAGCAATACCCACTGGATCCTTAGAACAAGCCCGTGATGCGGGTACTGCCATCTCGCCCCATTTTCAGAGAGGGAAACTGAGGCATGGAGAGGTGAACTGACACCCCAGTCACACGACACATGGCTGACAGCAGTTCAGAAGAAGCCCCTGGAGTCGGGGTTCGGGTGGCTTCCCAAGAGTCTCCTGGCCTTCAGGCTGCCTGGAGAGGAAGGGCGGGCGAGGTTGTAGGAGAGGTCAGGGTCAGGTCAGGGTCAGGGTCAGGTCAGGGTCAGGGTCAGCCTGGATGAGGCACAATGAGCCCTTGATGGTCATGAGGTTCTGGTACAAATCCATGTACTGGGTGACCTTGGGCAAAAACTTTTGCTTCTCTGAGCCTCAGCATCCTCTGGTGGGGTCAGAAGGGAGGTCTCTCAGGGATGCTGTGAGATCAGACACAACCATTTGTTGCACACTGAGCAAGGGCTCCGCTCTGTGCTGAAGAGACCTCTGGCTGGTGAAGAACCCCCAGGGCTGGACCACGGCGGCCCGCTGTCCCCCAGGATCTAGGTTGGATCTGATTCTCCATGCAGAAGGGCTGCGAGGGAGCACAACTTGCCTCTTCCCTAATTCCTCCAAGGAACCTTTCCAACGCTGCCAGACTAAAGGCTGCATGACCTCAGACAAGTCACTTCTCTTCTCTGAACTTCCAAATCCTCCTTTTGACAGCAAGTCCAGGCTTTTACAGGGCTCTGAGAAAGGGATTCCTACCTGCAGAGACTAAGGGCAGTTCAGTTCCATCTGCCCCAGCGGAGAGAGCACCTGGTCTGACCCTGACTCGAGGCCTCTGAGCCAGTACAAGGCTATGCAGAGGGCGGGCACACTGGGCAGTGGGGCCCTCAAGGGCAAAGGAATGGAGGCTGGATGGCTCAGGACAAGCAGGCAGAGAAACAAAGTACCCAATGCTCAAATGGTGGCCACCTTTGGAGAGATGCACCAACTCAGGGAGGCATCTTGAAGGCCCAGATTCAGGGCACTTGGGAGGCTTGATAAGTCACAGGTGGCCAAGGGCCAAGGCAGTGCCAGGAGCAGGGAGGCTGGACGGTGCTGATAGCTGCCACTCGATCCAGCCATCAGAACTCTCTGTCTCCACCCAGGGGACAAGCCCACCAAGCACACGTGTCCTTTCTCAACCCTAGGGATTCCAGGATCCAGGGGTCTGCTGAAGCCCAGAATCCCTGCCTCATCGGGAACCACCAGAAAGATGAAGACTGTGTGCAAGTTCTGCGCCAGAGCAGACACACGTGTTCATCTGATCCTCCACTAACTGGTCAAGTTCAAACCCCAAGCAACTGGCTCCAGTGGTTTTCCTACTTTCAATGCCTTTATACCGTGACTCTCCATGGAGCACCCCTGAAGTGCCCGTTCTGGGATTAGGGGGTCCCTGCAATATCCCTGTTCTGCAGATTGAGTGGAGATCTATCAGCCAGAAAGTCAGGACCTCCTGCCCCTGGCACTTCCCCACCCTACATCTCAGCAAAGATTTCAGCCCAGCCGGCTGCCCGTTCAGTAGGGATCAGATGCACTACATCGCCACTGCGCCCACAGTGCACTCTGCTAGGTGACTGGGGTCCCAGCCCTTGACCTCCCTGAGTAACAATGTCCTCTTCTGCATTACAGGAACAAAGTTCTGCCCACCACTTTGATGGGGCCAGGGATGGAATGGGTCATCTTGCTATGACCTGGCTGGGAGGATGCAACATGAGGACACTGATACTAGACAGAATAAAACTCAAGGAAGTGGTGTACCCTGGTGGAGTAGGGGTTGAGAGCACCCATCCCAGGGTCCCTGGTTCACACCCCGGCACAGGTGGGAACAACCAAGAGGTACAACTAAATAAAATAAGTGCTTTTTCCTCCTTTCTCTTCTCTGTCTGCCAATTTGCCTTCATTCCTGCCTGCACCTTTGCTTAAAACAAAACAAAACAAAAAAACCTAATTTCTCTAAACAGCCCCTCCGACATTCCCGTCCCCAAGTCAGGCATCAAAGAGGACTCATCAGGACTGTTCTAGAGAATTCCCCGGCTAGGACCCCCAACACAGAGCTTCAGTGAGAGAAGGGCCCGCCCACATGGATGAGGAACCTGAGATCAGAGCAATAAGGGACTTGGTCGAGATCATTCAGTTTTCCTCTCCTCTGGCTTCTCATTTTATTCTGAAACTTCTCTGGGTTGTTCTGAGGGGAGAGGAGGGAATGGGGCCCAAGTTAGAGGGAAGTCATTTGCTCAAGGTGCCACCACAAGAAGTGGGGAAATTGAGCTCTGGTTTCCAGTCCTGTTATCCTCCCCAACCATCCACCCTTTGACTCAGCCCCACCAAGGTGGTACTGCAAGAAGTGACAGGGTAGCTGGGTCAGAAGAGCCCTAGATCCATAGAACAGGAGACATACATTTTCCTCCTGGGTTTTGTGCTAGGTCTTTCTGGCCTCAATTCCCCCTCTGTGAAGTGAGATGGTCAGAATAGTCCAGAAATGACAAACTCGTGGCATACATACAATGGTCTCTATGCCTCTGTCCACGGCAGACATTATTAATCAATCACTGCACTCCTTCCGAAGAGTGGGCCTCAGAATGCTGCCCAACAAAGAAACCCCGGTCTAAGTGATTTGAGTTCTACGCTTTCTCAAGACTGCGTCATATCTGAGTCCCACTGAGAGAAGGGAAGGGAGAAAGAAAGATTTAACATTTACTGAGCATCTGGCAAGTGGCTAGGAGATGTTAGCTTATTTAATCTTCCCAAGGGAGGTATGTGGAAGCTGAGGTCCAGAGCAGTTAAGTGACTTGTCTTTGGACATATAGCTGGGAACTTGAACACAGCCTTGAATACAGGCGCGACATCGCTGGGGTTCCCCCGCCACCCCAGAAGAGACAGGCAGAGCCAATCACTAGGTGAGACCCTAAGATGGCCTCACCCTGTTCTCTCCCTGGCCTTCTAAGTGCAGCCCCATGCCCATTTTACAGCTTCAAAAACTGAGTCACAGGAAAGAGGTGTCAGCTAGCAGAGAAGGAAGGCGTTCATGTCTGTCTCTTTCCGGCCCTTATTTATGAAGCTCATGTATGCTAAATCCTTTATTTCGGTCCTTTTAGGACATCCTGGAGCCATGACTCATATTATCCCACTTCACAGATGAGGAAACTGAGGCATCCCAGAGGAAGCCCCCCCACCCCCACCCCAGGGGATCCAGTGGAGGCCAGAGTGGTTTACAATGGAGATAAGGGGTAGGAACAGTGGAGGGGAAGTATAGGGATGTGGGAGCCCCGGGGGAGATAGAGGCTCTGGGGCCACAGGAACAGAGCAGGAAATGAGGCTCTGGTCAAAGGCCCAGGGCAGGGACAGAGGTCTTTGAAGTCACGCCTGCAGAGACCCCAGAGTCCAGAGCCCAAAGCCCAGGCTCAGCCTGTCACTGGGGGGCTTCAGGCGGCTCGCCACTCTGGATCTTCACTAAGGTGCACCTCACTTTATGGGGCTTCACAGAATCATGGTTTTCACAAGAACCTCCCCTGCCAAAAGGCTGCAACTTGCTGAAGGCTCAGAAGATGGGTAGCACTTTTTAGCAATAAAAGTCTCTTTAATGAAGGTTTGTAGACTGTGGCTGCTTTTGGACATAATGCTGTCACTTGACAGACCAGAGAACCAGCATAACTTTCACATGCACTGGAAAACCAAAACATTCCTGATCACGTCGCATCACCATGCTGGTCTTCTCACTGAGCCCACAGTATGTCCAAGGTGTGTCTGTGTTTACATCTGGAAAATGGGGCCAGTGCCACCTAAGGTAAGCCTTCAGGAGGCTGGGCCGGGCTACGCCAGGAGTACTCTCCCTCATACAGAGAGGGACTCAAGTCACCCAGCACAGGACAGCCCTGGCTGCCAAAATCCTTTCCTCGACCAGCCCTGCCTGGACCAGTGCCTCAGACTCAGTGAGATCAGCCACTCAGGTGACTTCACTGCACAGCTGGAGAGGCCAACTGCACTGGACCAACCACCTGCCCTATGTAACACCACCCAGGGCAGCTCCCATTTCCCGAGTACCTACTGGTGCCAGACCCCGGGCACACAGCCCTCCTAAATTCCTACTTGATAGGGAGAGATTTGTTGTCCCCCATTTTCAAGACAAGGAAAACTAAGTGTCAGAAAGATACAGTGAATGACCCAAAGGCACACAGCCAGCAGGCACGGTGAGAACTTGAACCTCACCTCTCTGACTCCTGACTTATCTTTGGTGTCCATTGACCCTGCCCTGGCCCTCCCTCACTCCCCACTCCAGCCCCTCATATTGCACATCCCCAATCTCTGCCTTCTCCTGCCTTCCTGCCAGTGAGCTCCTACCTTACTTCCAAAGCCCGGCTGCAAATGCTTCCTCCTCTTAACACCTGACCACGGCCCCACAGAGTCCAGCCCACGCGTGTCTCCACCAGTGCCTTCAGCAGCTCTGTGCCCGCCACCTCCAGCACAGGACTGTTCACACAGAGGACACCAAACGAGCCTCCTGTTTGAAGATGAAAACCAACCGCCTCCCTGAGGTCCACAAGGTACCACCATGGTCCAAATAACACCCTCCGTTTCACTTTTCACAGGACTGCCCCTAATTCTCTGTGCTCTACTCACAGGTTCTTCCAGGTTTCTCTGTCATCAGCACACGTGTTCCCACCCCAGGGTCTTTGCACACGCAGTGCCCTCTGTCTGGCAAGCCCGTCTCCTAGCTCCATGTTTGGCCAACTCCCACATGCTTCCTGCAAGATTCCTCTGCACCCCACGCCTCTCTGAGCCCTTATCACATCTGCAAGTATGTATTAATTTATTTAGTAACTTGTTTAATAGTTGGCTCACCTTCTAGACTCAAATTTCTGGGAGGCCAGAGGGCCTGTTCACAATTCCCCAACAAGGCTAACCGTCTCCCATGACTGAGGAGGGAGCTAGTGAGCTGGGAAGTTGAGAATTATCTGAGCTCTCTACCCTTCCCCTTGAGCAAACTACAGCTCTCTCAGCCCCTCCCCCGGGGCCTCCTACAGCTCCCAGGCTGACACCTTCACCACACTGCTCAGCCTGAGTTCAAAGCTCTCAGAACACAGCAGGTGCTCAAACAGGGTCTTGGATGCTTTTATCAAGCAGGTTTGGAGAAATGGGGTCAACTGAGGATGGGGAGTTGTCAGCAGGTTATGAGCCATCTTCTCCCTGGCTCCTGTGGCTTGGGGAAGTCAAACATCCCCTCACTCTCCAGTTCACAACTGGAGAAGGAGCGAAAGTAGGAACTGGGCTATGAGCTAGGGAGAATTCATGCTCCAGGAAGAGGCTAGGGGAGAGGTACCTGGGGAGAGCCAGGGGGCCTTCCTGGAAGAGGCAGTTCTTGAGCTAAACCTTAAAGAGCAAGAGCAGATGAGCAGCTCATAGAGGAGAGAGCACTCCTGGCAGGAAGACTTTCAGGAGCAAAGGCCCAGGGATCACACAGGAGGGCCTAGGCAGTCAGCTGAGCTAGGTGACACATTGTAAATCATTTCCCTGGATGGAAAGAACACATCACCCAAAGGGCCTCATGGCTTCCATATAATCACTCATCAGCATAATCTTTCCAGCACTGCCGTGTGCCTCTCCCATACCGGAAAACCCCAGCCCTCGACATCAAGAGTTGCAAGGGCAGCCAGATTGGGCTCTCTGGGGTCAAGGTTCTGATTCCGACTTCAATCTGTGAGGCTTTGGTCAAGGCACTTCCCCTCTCTGAGCTTCAATTTCTCCAACAGCACAAGGATAGAGAAGAGTCCCTGCTTCATAGGAGGTGCCCCATGGACGTTAGCAGCTGCAATCATCATCAGTCCATTTGCTACTCAACAAAACTGAGGCCAGAGGGAGCTGTGTGCTGCCTAAGTCATAGTGGGAGTGGCAGGGCTGTGGAACTGTTTCTGTTTTGTGGGGTTATGAGACAGCTTTCCAGGCACCAATCCGTCCTCTTGGGGAGATGAGTCCCATGAGGACTAGCAACCTCACTTCCCACCCATTTTAGGCAATTCATGCAGTAAAGTGCTCTTTTATTGAGCACCCACTGCATGCCATGCTCCTATATGTAGAAGTGCATCGATTCTCCCCCTGAAGTTCCCATTCCACATATGAGTATCAGTCCCTTGGCCCAGGCCACCCAATGAGAGAAGCCTCAGTATTTTGTCTCCCCAGGAAGGAGGCTGAGGAAAGGGTCGACCACAGGACCAGCTCTGTCCCATCTTGAGACCAATGCAAACTCAGATGCACTGAGGCTGGGCCTGGTCTCACCTAAGGTGACCCAGGGACCACTGCCCTAAGAGTCCCTGAAGCTCAGGAAGCCTCACCCAAGGTCCCACACCAACTCTGAACACTCTCAAGTCTGTCTGAAGGCCCCAGAAGCTGCACTGATACCCTGCAGGTGGGCCCTTCTGTTCAGTCATCATCCTACCACCAGCCCAGCAGCCCCAGCCAGGCCCACCTGCCACTGATGTGCCCCCCCACCCCCAGCTCAGAGAGGGCAAGCAGGTGCCTGAGAACACACAGCAGGGCAAAGTCGTCGCCCTTGCTGGGATTCAAACCCACCTCCAATCTCAGCCCAGGGAGGCAACCCCAAAACTTTTGCCAACTTCTGAGCAGGCAGGTAGCTGGGCCTGCCCAGGGGCGAGGTTGGGGGCTGTGGGCAGCGGAGGACCGAGAAGAGTCTGGCCCAGTCCTTTCCAGGCCCAACCGGAGCCCCCCCGAGGACAGAGAGGTCCTGGTCCCCGGACCCGGCTGCCCCTCGCCTGTCGCCCCCAGGCCCACCCAGTCTGCCCGCTCTGCAGCAACCATCCCGGGCGGCCCGGGGGCGCCAGGCCCAGCAGCCGAGGCCAGAGGCGGCGCCGACTAGCTCAGATTTCAGATTTGGCCTAGACCTGGCCCGGGGGCTCGGGCCCAGCTCACTGCTGCGCGGAGGGCTCCCCGCAGGAGGGTGAGCCGGAGGGAGCCCCGGAGCAGAAGGGACCCCAGCGCCCCCCGCCCAGCCCCCTCCCCGGCGGCATCACAACAAAGGCCGCGCCGGGCAGGTCCGGGGGCGCCCGCCGGGTCCGGGGGCGCCAGCCCGGCGCTGGGGATCGCCGCTCGGCGGGAGGGGTGGGCTGGAGCCCCCGCGGCCCGGCGATCCGACGCCAGGGTTGTGCCCGGCGGGGCTCCCCCACGCCGGCCGGGATCGGGGGCCCGCGGACGGTCGGGGCGCTCACCTGGGCCAGCAGGCTGGCGGGCGCACCGGCAGACGGACGCACGGGAGGGCGGACAGCCAAACGGCCAGAGGGTCGAGTAGACGGCGGCCTGGCCGCTCCGGCTCCCAGGCCGGAATGGATTCCCGGCCGGGAGAGACTGATCTTGAGAGAAAGGGAGGAGGAGGAGGAGGCGGCGGCCCGGGGAGGGGAAGGAGAGGGAGGGAGCGCGCGAGCAGGGAGGAGGGGCCCGGCTGGCCGCCGGCGGGGAGGAGGAGGAGGAGGAGGAGGAGGAAGCGCGCGAGGACCCGGTCCCTGCAGGGAACTTGGAGGCGACCCCTGCGCGAGTCCTCACCCCACCACCAACCCCCACTAGAGCCAGGGGTCCGGATGGGGCGGGGCGGGGCGGGGCGGGACGCTTGGGGAGGGGAGCGAAGGAGGCACCCGGCACCCAAGTCCCGCCCCCTACTCCTTCAGGAGTGGGCTCCCCACCCTTCTGGAACCCAAAACCGCCCTCTGGCCAAAATGCCCTCTCTTAACTCCTCCAACCCACCCACCCTATTCACCCCAAACCCACCTCTCCCGCAATTATTAGTAATAATAATAATAACATCAGCACTAAAGCAGTCATTCCTTGCCAGGAGCCCTGCTAAGCAACTCGGGTTGACTTCAGAATCTATTGGCAACAACCACCTGGGGTGGGTTAGTAGAGGACTAGCCCCATTTTACAGATAAAGAAACTGAGGCACTGGAAGTGGGATGACCTGAGTTTCCCAAAGTGGACATGGGGCAGGAGCAACCCTAATTTTAATAAGAGTTCAGTTTAATGTGCATCAGAAAAAAAGTAATGAAAGGAGCTGGTCAGAAGTCCATGAGTTCTGGATGGCTCATGCTGGAGAGGCCGGAGCAGTCACTGAGTGGCAGTCACACTTCCAAGTAAAGAAAGAGGCAAGGTACATCTAGACACGGAGGGACAGGAAGCAGAGAAAGGGGTCATTGAAGAAATATGGAAGTACCACAAGTGTGCAGCAGAGACAGCACCAAAAGCCAGTCTGGGCTGCTGAAATAACTGCACCTGTTTGTGAGGCTGGCTTAAAGATTAACTCGCAGCTTCCCAAGCATCCCAGGCCTGGCCCCTGGCTGGAGGAGCAGGTTTCTCAGGCCTGCTCCACTCCTCAGACAGGTCGAAGGGCTTTATTGGCCCCACTAGGCTGGGGGGGAGATTCACCCAGTGGTGTGCGGGAGCTGGCTCTCACCCCAAGCAAGTGCTGATCCTGCCATCTCTTCCCAATGCCAGATTCAGTGATGTCACAGTGGGAGCTACATATCAGCTACGGTGGGAGTATTTACACCTTGGAAATCAGAAAGTGCTACAAATCAAGATGTTTTTTTCCTTCCCCAAGAGCTGGTTGTTAAATATTTACCAGCACGTGGCATCGTTAGATTCATTCTCCAGGAGTTCATTTGAAAGCTCGGGGCTTCTGGAGCTGAAAAGGACAGACTGTGGACCCACAGACCCGGGTTTAAGTCCTTCTTGAACATGTGACCTTGAACATGGGCTAAGGAGAGGCTCACATGAGGTGAAGTCTGCATGAGACTTTGTTGTTACCCATCCCTAAGCGGACCGTATATACCATTTTAAATGGGACAGCGCTGTTTGTTTTCATATTTCCTGACCCTCAGTTTTGTCGCATTTTTGTCTCAAGAAAATATGGTCTGCCTCTCCATACCCTACGCTCTCTTGGAGGAGCAGGGGTGACTTGGACAAGTCTTGGTTCTGCAAGCACAGTGAGCTTCTACCTAGAGCCACCACTGGCTTTGAGCAGGTGGCTCGGAGACCACCTTTGCCAGGAGGCACTTTGGGAGGATGTGGCCAGCACAATGGTTTCCTTATTAAAGGGTAGAAGTGTTTGTTACTTTCAACCACCCCTCTGGGTCTCTGCTTGGGGTATAACCCCCACTAAGAATGCTCACCCCAAGTTTCTAGCTTCCCTTCCCTTCCCCATCCATCAAGAGTAAATGTCAACTACTCCAGGACACACTTGCTGACAAATCCCTGATGGAGGATGTTTCGAGTGCATTCAGTGTATGTCTACCCTCACCCTAAGAGCAGGGACTGCGGCCCGGCCTGTGCTCAGCACAGAGTAGACACTGACCAGCAGGCTGGGGAGAGAATACACTGACTTGGGAGCACATACAAGAGTTCAAGTTTCATTCTCCCATTCATTCATGATGTGACTCTGTCCTCTCTAAGCTTCAAGTTGCTCACCAGTGAAGTGGGGGCAGCAACCCCACTGGCTTCCAGAATCAGGCACAGGTGAGCATCGCTGGCCTGAGCTGCTGGTAAGTGGTTCCTTGTGCATTATTTTGCTTAAAACATTGTTAGGAAAACAGTAGCTCATCACTTACTACCTATAACTCCTCCATCATCGAGAGTGGACAGCAAATATTTACTGAACTCTGGGATTATACACAGCCCTGGGGCAGACTTGGAAACCAAGAGAGACAGTTCCAAACCCAGAAAGCCCAGCAGATGACTGACACGTGAGCTCTGTCCTCAGTCTTGCCTGTCTCCAGAAACCACCTCTCCCCTCTTTCCCCTACCTTGGTCAAAGCCAAGATGAAGAGTATGGGTGAGGCCTGCCTGGTCCCACCAGACTGGCAGCAGACCCATGACTTTTCCCATGACCTGGGATCGGGGCACCACCCACACCTCACCTGGGGGCCTATTTGCCATGCCCACTCGCGCCCAGCTCACCCTTGGAGCAGCAACTGGGAAACTGACCCATCACTGGTGCTCAATGGGAAACTTCTGAGCAGTCCTGTCATACCCAGGTGGTTTTCTGTGACTGTCTATTCAGCACCATTAGACTCAGGGCTACAGGACAGGGTAGAAGGGTGGACAGCTCTAGCCTGAGGCTGTGAATGGGCTTGGTACCCCCAGAGGCCCTGCATTTCTCAGTTTACACAGAGATGTCTGAGTCATCAGGGCATCAGCCCCTTCTGGCCCTTGCCAGCCACTCAGGCCTCCCTGGCAGGGCCTGGTCCCTTTCTCTCCTCCGTCCAATCTGCCTCACATTGCAGTTCATTCCTACCCCAAGGCCTCTACACTTTCTGCTCCCACTGCCAGGAACACTGTCCACCCAGCCCTGGGTAATTTTCCTTTGCCTGCCTCTCATCAGTCAGAATTTCCTGAGCACCTACTCTATTCTAGAGTCTGTGCTAGGCATTAGAGATACAGCGGTGGAAAAACCAGGTCTGGTCTCCGCCCAGGAGTTGCTACAGCCCAGAGGGGTAGGGAAGCGGGATCAGTGTGATGGGGCAAATCCGAGATAGTGTGTGTGGGGGTAACCTCAGAGGGGCCCCTAGCCAGCATGTGCACTGGGTGGGAGTGAAGGAAGTAGGTCACTTATGAGAGTACACTGCCTGGGGAGATGGCTGCAGGTGAAAACAGGACAGAGGAGATAGCCCTGTTCCCAGCAGAGGGAACAGCCTGAGCAAAGACACACAGGCTGAAAATGTTGCTGTGGGTGAATTGCAGTGGGGATGGGGAGCTGGGAAAGGTAGCTGGGTGACCCCTGCAGATCCCAAATGCCAGGCTGGACTTCTGTCCTGGAGGCAGCAGGGATGAGGAGGAGGGACGAGGAGGATTGTAAGCAGAGAGGGGCCTGAGGAGATGTTCTCTCCCTGAGTGAGAGACAGATCTGAGAGCCTTCTGGAGATGCCAGCATTAATGGCAGCCACAGCTAAGGACCAGCTGAGTTGGACTTCCCCTGCTGGGCATGTGGGCCCACACTTTTGTTCCAGGGAGCAAAGCCACTGGCCCAAAAGGGTAAAAACACAGGCCACTGGAGAAGCAGCCATTGTCCCCTGAGAGCCAGGACCTAGGAGTAGGAAAGTGTATCTTCTCAGGCAGGCAGCCAGCAGGTTCCCCCAGCAAACACCCTACCTCAGGAGAAGGGGAGGAGATGGCAAGCACCTCCTAACCCAAACCCTCAGCCTCACCTCTGGGAGGTGCAGCCAATTCACAGACGAGAGGCCTGAGGGCCAAGCATTTTTCTGCCCAGAAATTTGGAGGAAAAACTTGCCCTTGTGACATTTGGGGAGATAGCTGATCCCATCAGGCTCCTATAAAGGCCAAGTGCCAAGAAACTCAGCCCTCAGGTCACAACAGAGTGCCAGAGAGGCCCAGACACGCTCCAAGTTTACACAGAGTCACTGGCTGGCAGAGACAGCTCCCCTCCCATCCAGGCCTCCCTCCTTCCGCCATGTCTCAGAATGTTTGTGAGGAAAGATAAAATGAGTCAGGGCCCTTGATCTCCCTGGCCTGGCAGGAGGGCAGAAGGCAGGCCGGAAATCTGCAGCCCTGACCCCACACATCAGAGCTGGTCAGAAGCCGGCTGAGCAGAGAGGAGACAGCCTGCAACAAGAGGGCTTCAAAGAATCATCGTAAAAATAACCATCAGAACACCAGCTGGTAGCAACTCTGCTGTTTCCTGAGCAAAGCCCACGCTGGGGCTCCGTGTATATGGTGTTTATTCTTCACAATACTTCAAGGGGGCTATTGTTATCTGCATTGTACAAGAAGGAAACTGAGGCAAGGTGTGACGACATGACACTGTGAGGCAGGCCAGGGCATCCCACACCCTGGCAGAATTGAAGCCCTCCTGAGTCTGGAACGCAGGCGCTGCCGTTCTGCCTGCTCAGTCCTCTGGGAACCGAGGCCTTCACATATGACATGTCCAAGAGGGAAACACCAGACCCACAGAGCTCTGTCCGCCCCTGAGCCCCCGCCCCATGCCTTGGCGACCACTCGCCCAAGGGCCCTATCTCCTGCCTTCTCAGGCCTGCTGGGAAGGCGGAATGTAGCAATGTCTTGTGGGAGTGCTTGGGAAAGTAGACACAAAAGAAAAAATGCTAACAGTGTCCTCTGCCCTCAAGGAGGGAGACATACCTCCCTGCCCCGCAAGGTGTGGGCGGCTCTTAGTGACTTCCTGACTTCCTGCCTTCCCAAGAGACCGCGGGCAAGCTGGGGTGCAGGGAGGCCACCTAACTTGGAGAAACCTGACAATACCTGCTCGTCAGTGATCGTCAGCATCACCCGGGAAAAGTCATGGCGATAAGATGTGCTCCTGATGTGTGGCGAGAATAACACTATCTCTGGGGGCTTCCTCCTCAGGACCCATAATCCCAGTGGAGCTGTGAGAAAAGATACCAGACTCATCCCAATAGAGAGATATTTAACAAGCTAGATGACCAGCTCCCCTCCAAACTGTCAAGGTCAGCAAAAACAAGGAGGGTCTGAGGAACTGCCAAGAATAGCCCAGGGAGCCAGGATGATTCCGCGTAATGTGGCATCCTGGGTGGGTCCCTGGAGCCGAAGAATTCTGGAATAAAGTTCGGCCACTGAGTAGTTAATAGTATTTCAGTATCGTTTCACTAGTTGAAAGGAATATTCCACACTAAGATGTTAGCAACATGGAAACTAGTTGTGGGTTATATGCCATGTTATTTTCTAGAGCAAAGGACAGAACTTTTTAGAACAGGGAGGAAGCTAAGAGAGCTGCCTCTCAGCATTTCCTTTTCTTTTTTCTGTTTTGTAAAGGAAAGATGTGGGCAGGAGTGAAGGTGAATAGGCAGGCAGGCAGGAAGAGAGAGGAAGAGGAAACATCTATTTATCTTATTTAGTTGCTCATCTTGGTTGTTCCCACCAGCCCCAGGTCTCGAACCTGGTTCCTTAGGATATATGTGGACTATATCCAGCAGCCTAATCCACTAGGACATTAGGTCTCGCCAACATTTCCTTCTCACATGGGAAAACTGAGGACCAGAGAATGGAGGTGACTTGTCTAAGTTCCTACTTCAAGTTTATAACTGGGACTAGGAACAAGGTTTCTTGGTATCACAAGGATTTGTTAGATGTCTGCTGTATACAAGGTCCCAACCTGGGTCCTCGTCATGATAAGGCAGGTGGAGCGGTTCAAAGATGTGTCCATAAGCTAGCACTTCCTCTGAGTCGTGTCCAGGGACACAGAAGGGTCTGTGTCCCATGGGGCGCACACACCAGATGGGGACACAGATGCTGGAGCACTCTGAGCAGGAGAGCCACAGAACCAAGAGCTGGCTGCCCAGAACACCCGCCTACCACCGCCCACAACCTTGTGAGCCTGAGTGCACAGCTGGGAGAAATGGAGCTGGCAACAGTAAGGCTCTCAGTGACGCTAATAAAGGCTCCAGGCTGCAAGCCATCTAGCACAGCGCCTGGTGCCCTGTGAGCACTCAACAGTGATTCTTTTCATTATTTTTAAGTGCAGTCTGAGTGCAAGAGGAATTTAAAGAAGGATTCATCAGTTTGCATTGCTGGGGGATTCTTGGGGAGTTTCCCAGACAAGGGGCATTTTGATTGGGTCCTGAAGGATGGGAAGGAGTTTGCCAGGCCTGGCGGATGTGGTAGCTAGCCCCAGCCTCCAGAGTTCACGGTCTGGTCTAGCAGGGAAGCAGGCACGTGGGGCCACTCTCCCAGGGCATTCCCACACAGCAGCGCTTCCTTCTTTCCTGGCCTTGATACCTCCTTCCTGGCCACGCTAGGCTTTAGAGTTAACCCCGGCCTGAAACAATGGCAGAGACCTCAGGGCATGGGCAAGGGTGGGGGCGGGCATCGGAGGCCCGCAACTCCGGGCTCATCTAGAAATGAAACCAAGCTCTGCCTCCCACTCACCGGCTGAGTGACACTGGTAAAACTTCCTCCTTCTGTTCCTGTTCAGGAATCACCCAGGCCAGGCTCTGTGGTGGTTGGGGGGCTGCCCCAAAGCTCAGATACCCATGACCAGCCCTGTGCTGGGCTTGGGGTCAGACACAACAGTGACCAAGACAGGCATAGCCCCTGTCCTTCAGAGCGTGGGCCTCTACCCGCGATGTCCACACCCAGGGTGGGGAATCAGAATCCCCTGTTCTAGCCTCCATTGCACCGTGTGGCCTTGGGTAGGTTCCTTCCCCTCTCTGGCCACCATTGTTTCCATGGAAAAGGTTCAGTGATATGTCCAGGGAGTTAAAGGAGTGGATGGGGGAATGGGGGTGGTGAGGACTGCCTGATCCATCTTGTGACCCCAATATAAAGCTTCCCTCCAAGAGGAACTGGTAAAATGAATACACAGGGCTCCAATTCATCTGAATTTCTGGGTGGAAACAAATATGGGGATCCAGGAAGGAGAGCCAACCAAGTGCCCAAATGCTATGGTTTAGAGCAGCTGTGGAGAATGGCTTCCATACCTGTGACCTTGGACCTATCACTTGAGCCCTCTCATCCTCCCTCCTCTCATTTGTAAAGAGGGGGCTGCTCCATCGCTACTTAGTGATGGCCTGACTCGCATGCTAGCTGTCCAGTGAATGGATGATATTTCCAGTGGTGACTAACCCAAGAGTCCATGAATAAAGTGCTTAACAATGACAGCCTTAAAATGAACAGCGTCGACCTGCATTTTTTGCCAAGGAAGGAGTTCTTGCTCTACTAGTAAACTAGAATGCTACGGTATTAACAGCACGATCTCTCCTCTGTTGTGAAAAATGGGCAGAGAAACTCTAAGGGGTAGACACTGCATGTTTCTAGCAATCTCAGGGGAGACGGATCACCGATGAGCTTCATCATACTTTTCTTTAGTGCTCATCTGTATTTTTTAACATGTTTACAGTGAACTCACATTACTGGGACAGTAGAAAGTCATCTAGGTTACTTGTGACTCTGATCATAGTAGGTCTTTGCTCCCCAACTTGTCTGGACACCCAGTGCAAGGCCCGGTCACAGCCCCCAGCCCCCTGCCCCTTGCCCCATGTGCCCCAACTCAGGGTTCCTGAGGGTTGGAGCCCACTTGGCCTCTCCCTGCCTCTCTCTGCACAGGCCCCTTAAGGTGAAGGGTCACCAGCAGCCTGCTGCTCGTTTCCCTGACCCCACCTGATGGAGAAGACAGACAGCGGAGGAAGTGCCCTGTTCTCTCCCAGGCAGTGTGGCACCCTGCCTTTCCCCTTTCCCTCGACCTTGAGTCACCCCACACCCAACTACAGGCCTGCCCAGGGCAGGGCAGAGGTGGGCAACAAGGGGGCTGGGGTCTCCTCCGTCTTGGGCCTGAGTTTGGGGCCCAGGACACAATATTGATAATGGCGGCTTCGACTAAACTTTCTGTTAGTCTGGTTCTCTCGAAACAAAGTCTGAGTCTCATATGAGAAGTGACCCCAGAAGCCACCTCGAGGGTGTAGGAAGAGTCAGATAGGGAAGGAGAGACGCTGGTATGAGCAGTACAATCCAGGTCACAGCTGTAGGCGACAGGAGGCCATTCCCCTGAGACCTCAAACACGTTACAACATGCCATCCTGAGACACCCTCTGTCCTAAGGACGGGGCTGTCTCCCACGCCTCAGGGTGCCCGCAGGCCCACTAACTCCCTCGCACTTCCTAACCCAGCTGCACCTTCTCTTCAGAGCCAGAGAGAGAAAGGCAGACCAGACCACCCCCAGAACACCCTCCCCAGCCCTGGCCTCTCTCCGGAACTCCGTACACCCCTCTCCAGCATCCTGCAGACCCTTCCCTAGGTCAGCCTCCACCACCCACCCGCTGCCACTCTAGCCCCTCATCCTGAATATTCCTTTCATTCCATCTCCCCTCCTGGGACCCCGGTTTAGAAATAGCTGCTCCACCCCTCAGGCACTTCTGCGAGAAACCTGGAAACCCCATCACCCTCACCCCCAAGACCTGCTGCCTCTACCACGCCAACCACCCCTTTCCCCTGTCCCCTCCCCACACTCAGGTGGGGCGCACCATCAGGGCCTCCTCACCATCTGGCCTCTGTTCAGCCCTTGTGTTCTTTTACCAAAACCTAACTGTGGTCCTTTAGCGGCCCTGGTGCCTGTGGCCTCAGGACGCGGCCCATACTTAAGAAGGCTGCAGAGGCCCTACAGGCCTCTCCGGTCCCATCTGCGTCTTCCACCAGGGCTGCTGATCAGTCCTCGCCTGGGCCTTTGCTCCTGCTTTCCCTCAGCTGGGGAAGGCCTCCCGGCCTCTGCAGTCTGCTTTACCTTTTTCATTCTTCAGCCCCTCTCCTGACCCTGCAGTTTGCTCAAAGCTTCATGGACCCCAAAAAAACCCCTGACGAGGAATTTCCCTACCAGCCAAGCGCTCCAGTGCGTAGCAGTCGGGCCTGGGTCATCCCAGGGCCTCAGCTCTGCCCAGACCAGGACTTGACACTGAACAGGCCCCGTACTTGTAGCGACAGGAATCGTCGGTCTGGATTCCCTAGGTCTGCTGGAGCAGTGCCAGGCCTATCCCACCCTGCCTGAGGCTAGCACATTTGCTCAGGCTTCCAGACCAGGAACTGGGCCGGCCACCTTGCCCCAGGTCACACTCTGAGTCTGGTCTTACCTTCTCCCCGCATGCCAGCCAAAAGCTCAGGGAGGGGCCTGGTGGGGGGTTGGGGGGCGGGCATTCGGGGGGCCCACAGTGAATCGTAGAGGAGCCAGGAAAGGCATGCCAACCCAGTGCTGGCCCAGGTCTTAGCCTCCCAGGGCCAGTCCCTGAGACCTCTCCCATCCACATAGTTGGAGGTGGGGGAGGCCCAGAGTTCACAGGGAGGCTTCACCCCACAACCTGAATTTGAACCAGACCTCCTGCCACTCTGTGTTCAGCTTCCCATCACCGCTGCCTCCCAATAATGAAATATATTCAGTTACCCAAAGGTTCATAGCTCCCTGAGCTTTCAGCTAGCTCCCCTGTGGCCTACTCATTCCTGGAGGTGCTGGCATCTATTTCCAGGGCATTGGGGCAGGGCTGTTTGTGTCCCTTCACCTCAGCAAACACTTGGGAGTGCTTTTCTGTGTCACAAGTGGAAATGTGCCCTAAGCAGCTAGGCAGGTAGAGGACCAGTGGGCAACCTCTCCTCCCGCTGCACCTACAGCCAGGGCCTCATCGCCAGTCTGGCCTCTCTACTTGCCAGTCACCAGAAACCAAGGCCCAGAGAAGGTGAGACACTTCCCCAAGGTCACAGAGCCCAGGGCTGGCGATCGGGTGGTGGCATCAGGAGGTGATAAAACATCTCCTGTCTGGTAGATGAGTACTGCTGATAAAATGAATACATAGCTCCTGCTTCCCGAAGGCTGGTGTGAGGGATTTCTGATAAACCTGAGAACAGACCTAGTGATGCAGAAATGCAGATTGCGCTACAGGAGAGGATGGAAGTGAGGATGTGGAGTTGGTGGGAGCACTGAGAACAGGTCAGGGAGGACTTCTCAGAGGAGTCAACTTTAGTTAAGGCTTTAAGGATGGAAGGCCATACAGAGATTCCGGGGAAGCGCTTTCAGGCAAAGGCCCTGTGGTGGAACCAGCTGGAAGTGTTCTGGGGAGACCAGTGGGTGGGAGAGGAGTAGGGAAGCGGGGGAGAGGACCACCAGGGCCTGGAGCTTCCTGGGCTTCAGCGAAGGGTTGAAACCTCATTCAGATGCGTTGGAGGCCTCTGTGGCTTTTAAGTAAGAAGGGGACCAATGTGATCTCATGTATATTTTTTAAATTCCTGCTGGCAGCTACATGGAGCCCGTCTAATCAGAGCAGGTGGAGGCTGGGGGGCCAGCAAGAAGACCGAAGAGGCTTCCAGAAGAGGGTGAAAGTGGCTCAGCCCGGCAGGGGGATGGCGAGAGGGGTGTGCCTTCTAGTGCATTTGCTTGGAGGCAGTGTGGGCATGCAGAGGGGGAAATCGAGACTGATTCCCAGTCTTTTGATTTGCGTGCATGGAGGTGGCATTTGCTGAGATGAGGAAGCCTGGGTTGGAGCCCGCTAAGGGGAAAAAGCCTAGAGTTCGGTTCTGGCCAAATTATATTGGAGAAACCTATTAGGTATCCACAGAGATATTGAAAAAATAATAATACTTCAGCCAACATACTCTGAATCAGGCACAGTGTCTCTGCATTAACTCATTCAATCCCTCCATCAACTCCTTGGAAAAGTTACTGTTATTATGCCCATTTCACTGAGGAGGAAACTGAGGCTCAGGGTGGGACATTATGTGATAAGGTGAAAGCATGACTGAGCCCCAAGGAGCCCTCGTGTCTAAAAGTCTTCAGGAAGAGGCCTCCAAATGGGGGGCCTGGTCCCCCTGAAGGGGGTTTTTCTGGGTCTATGTTGAAAGGAGGTCACATGAGAGAAGGCGGGGATAACGAAGTGCCTCAGGGATTGAGTCACAGAGCAGCTCTAGGTGAGTCCAGGCAGAGAGGTGCTGGGGGTGAGGGCAGGAGCAGGGTCACTGCTGTCCTGGAGGCAGTGGGAGGAGAGGAGGCGGAGAGAGCAAGTAGGGCTGGCTGGTCAGGGCAGCTAACAGCCACTGAGGATGCTGGGACACTGCCCTGCTCATCAGGGGTCAGGGACCCAGCCATTTGCTGGAGAGACAAACACTTCAGAAAAATCATTTCTTTTTGATATTGTCCAGTCGCTGTTCTCCTGAGGCCTTGGTGAGTATGGAGAGCTTTCCTGCCTGCAGCCATTCTCCCGTGGACTGAGGACAGGCCGTGGGGTTAGCACGGGTTAGCAGAGGGAAGGGTGACTCACTCTCACTCTCTCAGCTCGGAGGTTCCCATATACACTGAGACTATCGGATGCCCTGAAGAATATGGCCTGGGGGAGACCAGGAGGGCTGAGACCTCAAATGCCAAAACAAGGAGAGTCTCTCCTAGATAATGGATCATCCCCCTCCGAACTTAGAATCAAATATCATTCTCTCTCCATCTCATGAGTCCAGAGTGGAGCGGCCGCCCCCATCAGTGGAGTCAGCCACCCCAAGTGTACTCTGGGAGACTTGGGCCCAGCGTAGGGAAGGGGCTGCCCTGGGTCTCATTCCACATGGCCATCCCCTCCTTTTATCAGGGCCACCTCCCGAAGCCCTCCTGGCCCCTTCTCCAGACTGGGTGAGGGCCCTCCTCTGCATTCCCAAAGCCCCTTGGCCACCATATCCTGAGGCCCACAATAGTCCATTGTAACCGGCTTTGTGTCCAGCTGGCCACACAGACTGAGGGCAGGGCCTTCTGATCCATCTTGGCATTTGATGCATCTCAGTGCCCAGCTCAGGGTCTGGTTGGAGGAGAGGCTTGGATGCTTTGGAAACAACCTCAACTGAACAGAACCTCTTGGTGCCTGTAAAGGAACACAGGCCTCCATCCTTCTCCAGCTTGGGAGCCAGAGACTGCATTTCCAGCTCGGCATTTCCACCAAGCAGTCCTAGAGATGCAGTGTCAGGGTCCTTGATGGATAGAAAACCAAAAGCTTTCAGCTTTTTTTTTGCCAGAGGAATCCAAAGCTTGATGAAGGCACAGTCCACAGGCATAATCAGGGGAATGAATCATACTCAGATGGCCTGGGCCCGACTCCCTGGCTCCCCTTCTGTAAATGCTTAAGCCTAGGTTTCCTCATCTGCAAAACTGGACTGGATTCACGCTTCTCTGAGTTCAGCTGCATCCAATTCTGTGAAATCATAGGCACCAGGCCGTGCCATCAGGGGCGCGGGGCAGAGAGCTCATTCAAAGACTGTTTATCATCTTGTACCCGCCTTGAGCAAAGCATTCCCAAGCAGGGTGATTCATTCACAGCTCCACTTGCCAATTCCAGAGAAAAGGCAGGCCATTCTGTGACTTTTAAGGCGGAGAGAAAGAAATTTCAAGATCAAGTTTCTCAATGGAGTCTGAGGGAGCTGGGACATAGATCTTTTTCCTCCCAGAGAGAAAAGCTTTTTTGAGAGGAAACTTTCACGGTGTGAACCAAATTCTCCCCAAACACAAGATGGTGACCATGAGGAACACCACAGACAAATTGCTCTTTAAACAACTTGATGGACTGTATCTGATGACAGCCACTCCTGATGTGGACCATTGAATGTGAGTTAAAACCAAATTAGATGGACTGTTTTGTTGTTCTTGATGCTAATTCATGTCAGAACTCCAGCTTTCAAGGAGAGGAGGAGAAACTTGTGTTTGCTCCTTTTAAATTAAGCAGAGGGAAGCCTGCTGGATGTGGTGCAGGGTTTGGACCTCTTTAACCCAAGAAGACATTGCGGGAGGTACCAGGTGAGTCCGATGGGGGTTCTGGGGGGCAGCCTGGTTTAGATGCAGGGAAAGTGAATGGTGACCCTCCCCAACTCACAGAAATCCAACCTAGCACTACTGCAGTGTGACAGAGACAGATGAAAGCTCATTCTCTCATGTTGAAGTCACAGGCCATCTATACTCCAAATGTGAGTCTCCTGTAATAGGGATGTTTTACTCAACTCCTTAAAAACTGGACTTTTACCTCCCAACCGCTAACCTCTTTGCCCAAGTGAGGGTGTGTGATACAAAAAGAAATTCCAGAGATCTGCGATGCAGTTTGATTCTGATTCCAAAGAACTAAGTGGCATTGAGCCTGGTTCCAGCACACTCTGGGCCTCAGTTTCCCCATATCTAAAGTCTTAGGGAAGAGAATTATTCGTGGAGAAGAGGGGATCCTAAAATATGGACTATGGAGTCATTCTTCCTGTATGCTGATCTCCAGTTTTCCAGCTGTGTGTCCTGAGGCAAATTGTTTCACTTTTCAGAACCTTGGTTTTCTCAGCTGTAAAAGAGGGACAAAAATATCTACCCCGTGGGGTTAAAATTAAATGACACAATGTATACAAAGCTCATAGCTTAGCCATAGAAGTTTTTTTATTAGGGTGTTATTTACAGATAGTGAAATGCCCGAGTCTTAAACTTTCACTTTTGATGACTGCCCATCAAGATACAGAACATTTCGGTCACTCCAAAAAGTTTTCTCATATCCTTCCATGTCAATTCTCCTCTTGGGTGATCTGATTTTTATCACACAGGTTCGTTTTTTCTGTTTTAGTATTCTGCATGAATAGAGCCAGAGAGTATATATTACAATTGTGTACTTGTGTACATGCTTGGCCTTTCTCATGCAACATAATAGTTTTGAAATTCATTCACACTACTGTGTGCACCAGTAGATCATTTATTTATGATGTGCAGTGTTACACTGTATAAATACACACATTTCATCCTTTCTACTGATGATGAGCATCTGGGCTATGTCCAGTTTCTGCTATTATGAAAGAAGCTGCTGTGAGCATGCTGGCTAGAATGCATTACAAGACTTTGATGGGCAAATATTATAGTGGTAAATATCTGAGAGTGGAACGCTGGGTCATAGGGCAGATATATATTGAACTTTGAAAAGAATCTCCCAGTCTTCTGAAGTGACTGTCCTGTTTCACACTTCTACCGGCCATGTTTGAGAGTTCAGTCATTCCACATGCTCCCCAGCACTTGGTGTGGTCTGTTTTTTTCAATTTTAGTTATTTTGGTGGGTGCATAGTGGTATCTCATTGTGGGTTTAATTTGCATGTCCTTGATGACTAATGAACTCATTTCATGTGATTATTTAGAAATGGTTAAAGGCAGTTCCTCTTTCCTTCCCTGTCACGCAGCTTTCAGCTGCAGCAATTTGAAGGAATGGATAAATGAGGAAGGGAAAACTGAGCCCAGCCATAGGGCCCCTCCTTTAACTGGGGCCAGGGAGGAGTGAAGGGTATGCTCACCGCTGAGGAAGCCGCGATGATGGCTGACTGGAGGTCAGAATGTTTTCATGATAAACTGGGCCCCGACTGAATAACCCTTTTCACTGCTGCCAGCGGTAGGTTACCTACTCTGCTCCAGGCACCTCAGATACTCTGAGCAGGTCTCGCTCTCACAACAGCGCTGCAAAGCTGCGGTGTGATCTCCATGTGTAGGTCTCTGAAAATCAGATGTGAATTCCTTTGCCTAACACCACACACCTATGGGCTCAGATGAAAAATGCAGCTAATTCCAAAACCTTCTTCACCAAGTTGCCTTCCCAAGAAAGTGTGTGCGTGCGCGTGTGTGTGTATACATATCGTCTCATATATTATATATTCAGCCATAAAAGGAATAAAATGCTGATACATGCAGCAACACGGGTGAATCTCAGAAAAAAATCACACTCCGTTAAAGAAACCAGATATAGAATATTTTATAGTGTGCGATTCTATTTATGTGAAACATCCAGAATAAGCAAATTGATACCTATAGACAGATAGCAGATGGGTTGTTGCTAGGGGCTGGGTGAGAGGGGAGTGGGGAAAAACTGTTTAGAGGGTATGGGGCCTTCTTTGGGTGACAAAACAGTTTGGAAATAGATGCAGGTAGAAGCTGTAGAACATCGTGAATATCCTAAATGCCACTATATTGCACATTTAAAATAGTTAATTTTATCATGTGACTTTCTCCACAAGATGTAAAAAAATAGAGTCCCTTCTTCACTGATGAGCATAAGTTCACCTTAGTGACTTAATTCTTTGGGTAGCGACCCTCTAGTACCTGGACCTAGTCTTTTCACCCCCTCAAGAACTCCAAGGAAGAAAGGGAAAGAACAGCACTGAAGTCAGGCTTCCAGGCACATCCATGTCCTCATCTGTAAAATGGGAATGATTCTATCACCAAATACATGGGCATATGGTGAGGATGGAATGAAGTCATGGAGGTAAAGTGTCTGGCCATATGATATGTTTATTCATTAAATCATTATCAGGGTACACCACCTTCTCCTTTTATCATCCATGCCACAAATATTTATTGAGCACCTATTATGTGCCAGGCACTCTTCTAGGCCCTGGGTTTCATCTAGAAACAAGAACCACACAATTCCTTTCTTCTTGGCACTCACATTCTAACTGGGATCTCAGGGAAGAGATAAAGTAAAATATGAAGTATGTTGGATGGTGGTAGTGCTAGGGAGAACAAAATAAACGAGGGCTGAAGGACAGGAAGTTCTGGGAAGGTTACGTTTGAAACTGGGTAGCCAGAGCCGGCTTCCCTGAGTGATGATCTGAGGGAAGCGAGGTGTATTCATTTGCTGGTGCTGCTGTAACGTGTTACCACAAGCTCAGTAACTTAAAACAACAGTGTATTATTTTACAGTTTTTGAGGTCAGGAGTCCAGAATGGGCCTTACTGTGCTAAAATCAAGGGTGTTGGCAGAGCTGTGTGCTTTTTGGAGGCTCTAATGGAGAACCATCTCCTTGACTTTGCTAGCTTCTAGAGGCCACTCACATTCCTTGGCTCATGGCATTATTCCAACTCTGCTTCCATCATCACATCGCCTTCTCTGACTTTCCTGCCTCCCTCTCTTACTTATTAGGACCCTGGTTGTTATATTGGGCACACCTGGGTGAGCCAGAATACTCTCCCCATCTCAGGCTCTCACACCAACAAAGTTTCTGTTTTGTTTTGTTTTTTTTTTAATTTACTGTGGGTAACTTTGTTTTACAAATGAATATAAACCCATACGTGCAGGTCTCCCATGTGCAGGCTCCCCATTCCTCAGATATATGTTAAGACACCCTGGTGCGCCCTGGTGGAGCAGCAGGTAGGTCAGCCACCTCCAAAAGAGCAAGCCACATACCCCTGGATTCCAGTCCTGGCCTTGGGTGGGTGAGTGGGTGGGAACAATCACTGTGAACAACTAAATGAAAATAAAATCCTTCTTCCCTCCTCTCTCTCCTGCCTGCCTGCCTACTCACTTTCATTCCTGCCTGTACCTTTCCTTAAGAAAGAAAAAAAGAAAAGAAAAAAAGACACAAGACACCCTGCTCACCACCAGCTTACCGAGAGTTCTTTACCACTGTCCATTGGACCCCACCCCTACTTAACTGCCCCCGCCCCTCCCCTCTGTCCACCTCAGTACTATCCCCAATGTCCAAGGATTGGTTTATTTAATCTGTTCCTTTGCTTTGACTCTTCACATTCCATGTATGAGTGAGATCATTTGGTATCTGTCTTCTTTTGACTTATTTCACTTAGCATCATTTCCTCTAAATCCCTCCATGTTGATTCAAATGACAGGATTTCACCTCTTCTAAGGGCTGTGTAGTGTTCCATTGTGTATATGGACCACATCTTCTTTATCCGTTCATCTGATGATGGACACTTAAGTCGTTTCCAGTTCTTAGCTATTGTGATTAGGGCGGCAATAAACATGGGGGTGCATAAGTCTCTGTGAATTATGTTTATGTATCTTTTGGGTAAACACCCAAAAGTGGGATGGCGGGATCATATGGGATGTCCATCTTCAATATTTTGAAGAATCTCCATACTGTTTTCCATAGGGGTTGCACTAATTTGCACTCCCACCATAGTGTAAAAGTATTCCCTTTCCTCCATATCCTCTCCAACATTTGTTGTTTCCAGATTTTTGCATAAGAGTCAGTCTCTCAGGTGTAAGGTGATACCTCATTGTTGTTTTGATTGCATTTCCCTGATAGTCAGGTAGCAGGAACATCTTTTCCTATGCCTGTTGGCCATCTGCACGTCTTCACAAAATTCCTTTTGTCCTGTAAGGTAACACAGTAATAGGTCCTAGGGATTAGGATGTGGACATATTTGGAGTGGGGAGAGGGAGGGGGTAGGTAGTATACCATCTACTACGTGAAACATAGTATCTAGAGGAAGTGGGAACAGAAAATTCAAAGATGCTGGGGCAGGGCTCACCTGGCTGAGAAAGAGAGGCCAGTGGGAATGCAACAGAGTGGGTGACTGGGGGTGGGTCTCATGAGGTCAGAGAGGTGAAGGAGGTGAGTGGCTCCTGCAGACCCCTGTGAGTCCCAGTGAGGGCTTCGGCCTGCCAAGATGAGATTGGGAACAGACGAGGGATGTGGTTGTGTGGGTGTCACAGGAACCTCTGGCTGCTGTGTCCAGAATGGGGAGTATACACAGGGAGGCTGCTGCGCTGCCCAGATGAGGCAGTGGTGACTGGACTACAGGAGGAGAAGAAAGTGGTAAGACAGGACCTCATTCTGGATTTTGAAGGCTGAATAGCAAAGAACCATTTCAAAGTCACAGTGAAGAGATGTAGAGGGCGGTCAAAGATGACCACAAGGTTTTGGGTTTGAACATGTGAAAGAATTAAGATACTGTTTAAGATGGAAAAGACCACAGAAAACTCAGACATGGGGTAAGAAATCAAGAATTTTCCTTTGAGATGCCTATTTGGTATCCAAATGGAGATTCTAAGCAGGAAGTCAGATGAGTCTGGAGTTTAGGAAAGAGGTCTGGAGGGATTCGTTTGGGGAACATCAGCAGATGGGTGCTATTTTAAGCCATGAGTCTGGATGAGATCTCCAAGAGAGTGCATGCAGAGGACCCAGGACAGAGACCGGCACCTCTGATGAGAAGGAACCAGTGATGTAGGAGGAAAGCCACAAAACCACTTGAGAGTGGAATCTGAATCCAAGGGAACCAGAATCTGCAAACTGTCCATACTGAGTGTGGAATGTGGAATATGGGATGAGGACTCTTTTCCTAGGGGTGCTCTGGCAAACAGCCTCTATAGATGATGTAAGGGACTCTGACTACTAGGCGGCCCTACTCCAGTGAGCCAGCAGCTCTCCTCTCCTGGAAGTTGGAGCTGGTCTGCTCCAGCCCTCTGTCCCTCTCTTCCAGCACAATTTCCCCCAGGTCTCACCTCTACCTGGGCCTGTAAGACTCAGCTAAGTCACCTCCCTCTGGCAGGTGTCAGTGAGGACTCCCCAAGACTGAGCAGGGTTCCTCTCTGCCCAGCTCCCATTGCATCCGCAGCTCCCCTGGTGGAGACTCCCACACAGTAGGCCTGCTCACAAGCGTGAGTCTCCCGCGGGGCTAGCACACTTTGGGTTTCTGGGAAGCTTCCTTATTTTGACATCCTCAGTGCCTAGTATGGGTTACAAGACTCTTGATAAGTGTTTGTAAACAGAAACACTCAGTGCAAGTCCCTTCTCAAGCTTGTCTTTTCCAAACCTAGCCCTTTGTTACACTGTCTGGTCTCCAGACTTCTAAAACCTACGAAACTGGGATCTTGCCACGCCCTCCGCAGCAGCACTCAGATTACGCTAAATACCAAGGAGAGGCCCTGCATACTCTCTCCAGCAGTCTCCCTGTCTCTGAAATGGAAACAATGCATGCTCATCCCTTAAGCTCCTCCTCCTCAATTGTGACCTCTTTTGGGAAGTGTTGGGCAGACTGAAAATGAATCCGGCAAATCCCAGTTGCCATAGGTGGTAGCTTTTCCTTGGAAGCTGATTCAGGGCATGTGACTGGGTCTGTGCTGCCCAAGCCCACGAGGCCTTCTACCCGGTTTTCCTCACGCTGCTGAGGACAAGCAGCGTCTCCTCAGGCAATAGGAACTTGGGGAGGGAGTGGGGCCCGGCCCCAGTGGGAATTCTAGCACACCCATGGATGTTCGTGTTTCCAGTGACTAAGGGCCACACACAGCAGTTGGCTGGACCCTTCCTGAAAACGTGTTCCAGAAAGGCTTGGCCTGCACATCCGCCCCCAGCTTGGCCTATTCTGGGCCCCACGGTCCCACTTCTCTGGACATGAGCCCCCCAGGGCAGGGACCGGCTGCCTCTTCCCTCAGCACCAGAAAACGCACAGGAGGTTCAGCATTCGAGGCAGTTTATTGATGTCACTTCTCTAGATGACTGCTTCAGCGGTCAGGGACTGGAAGAAGTGGGGGAAAGGGAAAGGAAGCCAAGGCGCGCCTTCAATGTGTTGTGATGGGCTGAAGAGGCTGGTCTGAGACTGACGTGCCCCTTGTTCTGGAGGCTTGCAAAGTCTGGGCCCAAGAAACATGCACTCATTCAGCCAAATCCCGTTGTCTGCTGGCGGAGAGCCGGTGTCACCCTGCGCAGGTCTCCTGCCACTCTCACGCGGCCTCTTTGACCCGGCTGCTGCACGAGTGGGACCATAAGCCTGACCTAGACAGACAGGTGAAAACGGGCGGGCTCCACCTGCACGGCACACAGCGGGGTCTGATGGCAGAAGACGCGCGGCACAGACAGCATCACGAGGTGCTGGTCAGCATGGGTCCACACTGCAGTGTCAACCCACGGGCAGGAGGCTGACAGGCAGACACGACAATTAAGAAAGTGTAACTCTGAGCAGATCGGCTTCTGAGCAAACCTCCTGAGACTGCTCACAGTGTGTTTCGGTCCCCTTGGCTCTAAACTGTCACAGAAGCAGAATAAAGAGTGGTCTGCCCAGCTGGGGCCTGGGGCTGTCATGACTGTCCAGATGTCTGTGGTCAGACATCCCAGCCACATCAAACCCTCAGCCTGGGACAGAGCGAGGGACCTGGACATGGAGTGCCGGGAGGACTGCCCCCAAGGCCTTCGCCTGCCTCACTTCACAGGCTTCTTCTACCGCTTCTTCTTGGTCTCCTTCTTGGGCCTCTTCGCAGAGGGAGCAGTAGCCTTGGGCTTCTTCATCACCTCGGCATTTCTGGGCTCAGATGGTTCTGCCTCCTGCAGTATGATAAAAGGCAGAGTCCGAGTTAGAAGAAATCAAGCCTCACACCAGCAAAACGAGACTGTGTCTGAAGGGACTGCAAACTGAAGCAGGCCATAGAAATGCAAGATGGAAACCGCCCTGACTGGGACCCAGGACCTGCACGGATGTGGACTCTGCCCCAGCAGCTGGGCGGTACTCAGAGACGCTAGGTCCTCCAGAGCCCAGAGAGACTTTGTGAGTAACTCATTTCCCCTTTCTGTGTTTTGGTTTATGCACCAAAATGAAGAGAAAAAGAAAATGAAGATGATGACGTACACTCTGCAGGGCTTTAGCAGGCAAAAATGCATGGAAAGCACCCAGCAGATGTGGTGGCACCCAGGGGCTGGCTGCCACCCTGTGCCAGGGATTGAGGACTGAGCAGACTCGATGAGGAGCCCGCAGTGGGGTGGACCTGCCATGGCCTGCTCTCCTGGCCTCACTGTCCCCCTTCTCCTACTCAACCCAGAGTGCCAGGGCTGGGCAAGGGAAGGGCCAGCTAGCTGGTGGGCAGTCACCACACTGTGTTCTATGGAGACTGGCAGAGGGCAGCCTCAGGGCCTGACTCCAGATGTTCCCTACACTGGGCCACTCTGTATACATTTGTTCCCGGTAAGATTTGGCTTTAACAAAAGTTTTGCTACTAAAACAAAACAAAAAGCCCCAGCCCTAGCCATTATTTGAGCTGGTTAAGAAAGTGGACTCTGGGGAAGGGACCCGGCCTGTTCAAGCCACTCAGGCTCACCATTCAGAGAAGAATCTGGAACAGACGCAGCCCTGCACAGCAGCCCCTCCTCCTCAGTGTGCTGGAAGTCAGGCAGGACGTCAGGGTGCCCCATCGAGTCCGGAGCACCTAAACCACAGCCCCCACAGGCAGACCTCACTTGGCCCACAGTGTGTATTTTTAGGAATTTGAGCCAACTGGTTTTCCATTCAATTTGGATCACGAGCTTTTCTTGAAAATTAAACATTGAGTGACACTGGCCCCAAACCCCTCATGGAAGCAACGAGCTGAGCAGTGGCTGTCCCTTTATTCGGGTCCCCGGGTCCCAGGTCCTGCTGCAGCCCTTAGACCACAACGGGAATGTTCCTCAGTATCTGTGCCCTTTACTGAAGACGGGAAAACAAAACACAGACCCTGACTACTCGGAGGGAGCATGCACTTCTTTATTTTTTCACCCCCCCCACCTCCCTCACTGGTCTCAGACCGGAGTCCACAGCTTTCATGGCCTGTCCCTCAGCCCCAGGAACCACAGAAGGGGGCTAAGGGGGCACACTTTCCTGGAAGAGAAAAGTATTTCTGTGTTTAACTGACCAAGTCCTAGCTTCTAGCTTCTCTTGCCCTCTAACCTTCCCTGCTTACAGTCTGGACAGAAGAGGTGGCGAGGGCCGTCTGACCAAGGCCCAGTTTAGAGGCCAGGCAGCAACCTTTTATTGCTGTCCCCGCTCCACCCTGCAGCAGGCCGTGGAGTCACCAGACGGAAGGTCCAGCCCAGCCAGGCCGTCCATGGCTGATCTCCCAGGATAAGGAGAGGCGAGACCCGGATGGCCAGGTCTGCAGTTCTGGATACCCGCTGTGCTATCCCAGCCCGCGCCCGCCAGCCTGTCCCCTTGTGTGTACTGTTTATGTAACTTGGCAAAAGGAAAAAAAAAGGTAAGAAAAAAAAACAATCACAACAAACCCTCTGTGGAGCCAGGGTGTCAAGCACCTGCAGAGGGCTGCAGAGCCCAGCAGGGGGGCTACTGCTTAAGGCAAACTCATGGGGCACAACGCCTGTGGAACCCTTGGGAGGTGGAAAGGCCCACTGAGGAAACTCTGAGGCCACTGGAAGCAATCAGTCCCTGCGGGGGTCTTCAGGGATAGGTCTCTGAGCCACTCTAGGGCCCAGTTCAGATTCCAAGATGATGGGGACATCCAGCTGCTATGCCCAAAGCTTCCCCCTCTCCACTCTCAGGCACCTTTCACCTTATGTGGCACCTCCCAAACCTCTTCCTTGATCCAGTGATCCAGCATCTGTCAGCAACTGGGATTGGTGACTCCCAGCGCCTCCAACTCAAGTGTTCCAAGAGCGAGCTGGAGCTCTGCACCTCTGACAGTAGGTCCAGTCCCAATGACGCAACCTTCTCGCTCCACTGCACCCTCCAGTCAGTCACCAAAGTCCTGTTAACTCGACCTCTGACCCGGGTCTGCCACTCTCTAGCATCAGTGTCGCTACTTTAGTTTCCCCGACAGCTGGCCAACCCCCCTGTTCTATGTTGCTCCTCGTGCCAAAGTGCAGCTCTAAAGACCAAGCTTCCACTGTAAGCCTTTCAGGGCTTTCCCATCTCCTACACCTGGCATGGTATCTGAGGCCACCTCCCCAGACCCATCTCCCCAGATGCCCATCTTCTCCAGGCCCTAGGGCTGGTCTTCTCTATCAGGAGCATCCTTCATTCCTTGGCCAACCAGCAACCTTTCCCCATGGTTTGGCCCAGCCCAAACCACATTCCTATTCACCATCTACCTTTCCTTCTCTGCTCTGCCCCCTCCAGCAGGGTACCCCCTCTCCTCTACGTCTACTCTGCTACCCAGGAACCTTCTAATGTCAGTGATAGTCTGCCATAGCTACATGCTTTCAGGTTGATCTCTACTAGACTGTGAGCATCTTGGGACAGCTTTGCTTACTGCTGAATGCATGAATGGATGAATGAAATGAAAGAAGAGACGAGATCTCCCAAACCATGGGAAATTCACTCTTATCACCGTGAAAATTCAACAGTGAAGACTAGGCTTCATTTTTCCTATGGTCATAAGAAGACTTCAAAGCCAATATACAAACCCTACAGTAGGCTAAACATAGTAACCTATGATATTAAAAACAACAGCCCCAACAACTGCTAATATGTATTAATTACAATATGCCAGGCTCTGTCTTACAGGATCTAAACATGTTTTAGCCTCACAAAGTGCCATTATGGACCCCATTTTCTGAACAAAAGAAGCTATCAGAGAGGTCATCTGACTTAGGAGTGTAAGGTCTTGGTTAATGAGTAGCAGAGTCAGGATTTAAACCTAAGTGGTTTTTTTGTTTGTTGGTTTTAAAGGAAAAGGGCAAGCAGGGAGGAAGAGAGAGGAGGAAAAAGCACTTTATTCATTTATTTAGCTGTACATCTTGGTTTTTCCCACCCCATTCCCAGCCCCAGGATTCGAACCGGGGACCTTGGGATGTAGGTGGACTGCACCCAACACCTACTCCACCAGGGCGCGCCTAGACCTAAGAGCTTAATGGTCACAGGGCATAGCCTCTCCCAGGTTTCCTAGGGACCTCAGGGCTACTGGAGACCAAACATCTCAGTTAAATGTGAAACGTATTCTATTTAGCAGCCCCTGGAACCACAGGTGACCACGGAATGACAAAACAGCGTGTTCTAGACTTATGTGTTGGTGGGTTACTCAGAACCCCTTTGTTTGTGTTTAAAGTTGCCACAGAGTCAGGCGAGGGGGGTTAATGCTCCTCGAGTCATGCTTTACTCTTCACAGCCGAAAGCAGCTCTGTGGGTGTGTGTACATATCACAGGCATCGAGTCATTTGAAAGTATTATCCGTCTCCTCCTCGCCCCAGACCTCCTCCTCTCTTCCCGGTCTCAGCTTTTGGCTCATCACCCCGCCAACTACCCAAGCTAGAGGCCTCCGAGTCATCTCTGCGTTCTCACCAAGCGCCCCTTCCCACTGGCCCCACGTCCTGTCTACTCTGCTTTCCAGGGGGTTCTAGACTCTTCCCAGTCCCCTCTGGGCACTGCAGCTGCACCAGCCGACCTCATGGTCGGCCCCTGCCCTTCACAGGCCTGAGCCTCCCACAGGTTTTCCTCATCACCCACCACCTGGCTTTCAGACGCTAGTCTCCAAAAAACCTGTCCTGACCATGTCGTCTTCTGCTTTTAAATCGTGGCTGGTTCCCTCCTAGTCTAAGATGAATTCCAAGAGCCTCGAATGGTCTCCAGAGTCATTCCATGCCAGTGTTGGCCCTGTCCCCCAGCATCTGCTCCTGTTCCTGCTCTGCGCAGGTGCACAATCTTCGTCACCGACTCTGCACCCAGCGTGGGCAGGTTCGCTGCCGGGCACCTGAAGGTGCTTCACCAACATCAGCTCGCCGAGCCTCCCGTCACCCAGATGGGCCAGCCAGAGTCCCGTTTTTCCGGCAAGCAAACAGACTCCACGAGACCCCGTGACTGGCCCGACGAGGCAGAGCTGCAGGGAAGCAAAGCCCACCGTCACACATGGCTGAGGATGCGGGGGTCCGAGCCCCACAGAGCTGGACCTCCACAGCCTGAGCTGACAAGAACGACCGAAGGAATGACCAACTTTCGATTTCTCTCACATCACCAGGACAAGCCAAGCAGAAGGCAGACCCCAAACGAGCCCCACCTTTAAGTCCGGGAACACCTTTCTTCCCCTGAAGCAACGTTCAAGTTCCCTCAGCAATCATGACGCCGAGTAGGAGCAAACCTCCCAGCCAGGGGCTTCCCATCTCCGGAGGCGTCCGCTGTGGACACCGGCCTCGTCAACAGTGAAGCAGCTCCGTGGTCGCTTACGGGGGCCAGAAATTGCTGCTATTCATCAAATTCCAATAATCAAATCTGTGCCCCAATGCATCACACACACACCCCCCCCCACCCCGCCGGCGGGAAGAGCAGAAAGAATTGTATGATTTTCACTACATGCTTCGGTGTGGATTTAGTCCAATAAATCAGAACAAAATGTCAGTCTCCACAGACCGAAGCAGTCTTCCCGCTGAAATGCCACAGGGAAAGGGAACCTCTGCTCAGGCGCTTCCTGCACCTCTTCTCACGAGGTCGGCCAAGAGCTCCACAGCTCAGGACGCACACTTGGGAGATCACAGGCAGGCCAGCGCCCAGCCCGGCGTACAGGTGCTCTCGGTCCTCCGCTGTGCACACTCGCCTAGAGAGCCGGGCGGGGTGCGGGCTGAGAAGACCATGGTGAGGCGGTAGCACCGGCCTTGAGAGGCGAGAACTAGCTGAAGCACGGAGCGGGGGAGGCCGTCCATGTGGGCTCAACAAGGCAAACAGAGACACAGAGTCCAGGACGCACTTGGCAGGCGAGGAGAACTGTGATTAGAGAACAGCCTTGGGGGCTCATTCCAGACACAATTCAGCAAGACGGCAGGCCCTTCCCACTAGCTGGTCTGTGGCTCCTTGCGTGTCCAGCGTCTCTCCACGAGACCATGTTTATACTCTCTCCCTGCCCACCACACAGCAATCTCTCAAGAACAGCTTTTTAAGTCAAGAACACCTTGCCGCCTAATTCAACTGCAAACGCCTCCCAAGCTTTGAAAAAATATAGTGCAGAACTGCAAAGCTGGTTCTTCGAGGCTGTTTCCTGAGGTGCTGAGAATGGGAATACACTTGCCTGAGTTAATTATTTACTCCAAAGGCCTTCACTGGCAATCAGGGGCCAAGTTTCAAAGCAAGTACCTCATGCCGAATTTTCCAACACGGTCCTGAATTTCTAGGTCACTGCCCCACTGTCCCCAGGAAGGCTCCATCCCTGTCAGAGTGAGAGTGAAGTCCAGGCGGGATCACACTAAAGCCTCCACTCTTGGCATCAATTCACTAGATCACAAAGCCGAGCAACAGGTGGCTGCCTTTGTATGCCCAATACCTCTTCCACTAGGGCCCTGCCCTTTCCCTACGTCATATGGCTCCAGAGGAGGCTCAGTCACTATGACCTGGACCCTCTACCCTTCCCAGTGAGGCAAGGTGAACATGTGGCCACACCAGAGTCAGCAGAGGCTTCTATGAGATTTGAAAAGTCAACAGTGGCAGCAGGTGGCTTCTCTTGTCAGTAAATCTTGAGCAATGATGCAGACTGGAGCTGCTGCAGCCATCTTCCTGACAGGAGGCAAAGGTCTGAGAATGAAGTCAATACTCACAGAAAGTTGAGATGGAGAGACAGACCCCTGAAGACCTTTGGAGCCTGTAAACTCAGCTGGCTGTGCCTTGAAATTCTCACTTCAAAGAGTACATAGAGTTTCTTTCTAAGGAAAATGCTGGAGCTGAGTTTTTGAACTTTCAACAGAAATTGTCCCCATTAATACAAGAGACCACAGCCATCCCCAGACAGCACAGTGGAAGTGAAGGCATCTCTTAGGGGCTGGCAGCTGGCTGGGGAGATGAGAACTGTCAGCATTAAAACTACCAGGAGAATTTATGATTAATTGCCAGATGAACTATTACTATCTGCAACATGAGTCACTGAACTAAAAGTCAACACCCACTTGCCTCGAGCTGACTGATCAACAAGCTGGGAGTAAGCTCTGGCAGGTTTTCAGGGAGGGCGGGGAACAGGGCTCCCTACCTTTACTTCCTCACCACCCACTCCTTCAGCTCCTGAATTTGGCTTCCACCTCATTAAACTATGCATTCCATTTGGCGAAAAGTGATGTATTATCTTTCCAGATGTTCCTGAACATAACTCCATCACATTTTTACACAAATTCAGGGAGCTCTCAGACTTCTAAAGCCTACCTAAGGACCCCCTAGGAGCTCAGGAACCAGTTCTATTGAAACCAAACTGCAGGAAAGCAGCCTTTCCTCAGTTTTCTTACTGCCCAGACTCTGGGTTTCATATATTCTCTCCTTGGGCTGCCCAGTGCTCAGGGAGGCTGTAGTCTCCTGGTCCTCTGTCCAGACTCTGTCCTGTCTCTCAAAAGAGAGAGAAATGGAGACCCCAGCTTGGTCTGCACAGCATACCTGCTCCTTGGGCACTGACCTTCCCTTCCCCGTAAGTGGTCCCTTCACAAGATCCTCCCTCCATACCGGCCACAGTTGTCCCAAGACGGGTCAGCCACAGTTCTCTGAGGAGTCTGGACCTGGGCCAAGCAGAAAGGCAGCCCCTCTGGGGCGCTGCATAGAATACACTTTTGAAGCTGTGTGCAGCCATGTTTCATGTCGCCACAGGGACAGCAAACAGAGGAAGCAAGGTCTTGGTAAGAGAAGTGACAGACAAGAGACAGAAGGGAGGGAGGCAGAGGGGATTCAGATGGTAAGGTATGGGGTCCCTGGTTTCCACCCTTTGGAGCCCAGCTGCTCTGGGACAGTACCTGAATCTTCATTCTATCTATATTGCCCAGAAGCAACCTCAAGCAGGTTGGGTATGCCTCAAGTTCAGGCCTTACCTGAATCTTCACTTCCCTGGAAAAGCTCAGCAATTCATTCTTAGGGTTTCAAGCAATAATGCTATATTGATAAAATAATTCCTAAGTCTCTATCCTCAACTTCTGGCTGGCTCTTTCTTTCCCAAACTGAATGTCTTGCTGTTATTTCAAATTTAACACACATTGCAATGAACACCTCTTGTCCTCCCAAAATTGGTTTGTGCTTCAGGAAAACAGTCTAAGGATTAGACCCGTGGCTGCATAACAGAATCATCTCACCACTCTCCGAAAACACTGATCCGAGGCTTCAGAGAACAACTGAATCAGAATGTCCATGGGTGCAGCCAGATGGAGAATCATGGAGCCGCCCAAGGACAGGCAGTTCACACTACTACTCTAAGGCTCCTTGCTCATGGCAGACACCACTGACCATTTCTTTACTCTGGAGTCTACAAGCAGACCCAGAATGCTTTCTGCCAGTCACCATGCAATCAATTGAGCCTGGCATGAGATGAAATGTATCTGACATACTGGACCAATAAGAAACTGTAAAGTTACCTACTATCTTGTATTTTAGAACCCAGCCTACAAAAAGTAATTCGATTAAGTGTGGCTCAGGCTTCAATTAGGAGCAAGTAAATGTTTGTTCTCTTGGGTTTTAGTTTAATGAGATGTCAATGAAAGAAATGTTCTCATTTGGCTTCCCATTCTAGGGACTTTGTTTTTCATTTTGCAAACTGGTTTTTGCTTCTATTATGAAACGGGAGGGGGTGGGGTGGGAAGCATTTGTATATGTTCCTTTTTTGTACTGATTACCCCCAAAAGAGTTTTTAAATGATCTGCTAAGTATTGAAGCATTAAAGTTATAAACTAGTTGCAAAAAGTCACTTACTGGAACATCAGGAAGACATTCTTTTGCTTTTCAAAGGCTTTCCCATCATTCAGTGCCAAAAATATTATCTTCTGACCCAGAAAGCCACTAATAAACCTTGTTTCTACAGGCCAAGCAAGAGAGATGATTTTGCCTTAAGCAAAGAGCAGGATTGTTCTGAGTTCTTCTACTCCCAGCCTGCGCTCTCCCAGCTCCTGCTGGCCTCCACTTTCAGGTTCCCGCCTTGCCCTGGGGTGGTCTGTAGTTCCTGCAGCTGTCCTAGATCTCACAGGTTTCCTGACCTCCTGTTAAAATTTCCTTCTTTTCCCCTCTCCATCCAAATTCCAAATCCCAGCTAGGTAGTAGGCACAACCTCTAAGTAGTCTTAGCACTCACCATCTCATTGTAAAACTGTTTATGCAAAGAATAGTGTTCCTTTCCACTTATTTAGGAGTCTGGCTCCCACTGGCGTACACAGAGGAAAGCTGGTAGTATAACTAACCCCTGCATTTGCTGGCCCGTTGCGTCAATAAAAAGTTAAATTAGTGGCCCTGTATTTTTTGTTACTGATACTATTTTGTTACAGATACTATTCAACTATTAGTTGAAATGCTAAAACAAACTAAAAATATAAAATACAGGAAACCAGTTATGAAGACAGTTAAATTGTATGAGCTTTATCCCTTAAACTGCAAGGTAAATTAAATGAGACTACTGTACTATATTTATACTTTAAAAGTTGAGGCTGTTTTCCCAAATAAACCTCTAAATGGCAGAGTAGGTGGGGGATGGAGGCATATTGTTAAGTCCTTTGTCAATTCCCTGCCTCAAAAGCCCTCAACTGACCATGTCACTAAAAACCTCAGAGATGTGTAAAGGGCACCATTTTTTATTCAGATCTGCTAAACTGACACAGGCCTCTGCAGCTAGCCTCCAAGGGTAGGAACACAAAAGGAGGTGAGTGGCAAATCTCCAAAGGCCACACACCTCTGCAAGATCTCTGCAAGAACGGTCATCGCTGGTCTCCCTCAGGACTCAGCAGGCTTCATCCATGGCCAACGACAATAAAATTGTTTGTTATTTATAATGCCCAATAGCGTGCCAAGTCTGTGAAGACAGAGCCTGAGAGCACAGGGGTTACGTTTTTAGAGGGTGATATAATTGTGGGTGGAAAAATTCCAATCATGGTCTCTTCTGGAAATACCAGAAAAAGAAATGGAGATGGGCAGAACAATCCACAGGCCGTAAGCCTTTCTATGTTCACCAAGGTTTTCCTCGGCCTTGCTGGCGACTCACTCCTCCCACGGGTCCTCTAAGTGCTGGCGCTCCTCAAGGCTCTGGGCTACATTCTCTCACACTCCACAATTCCCTCCTCAGGAGACCTCATCCTTCTCCATGACTTCCATTTGCATCTCATCAGTTCCTAAATGGTTATCAACGCTCAGTCCAGACCCCCTCCTGAAGATTCAACTACTTGCCTGCTAGACCTACCTGTCCATCTTAAAGGCACCTGTCTAAAACTCAACTCAACATGCTCCTCCTCCATCCCAAGCCAAAGCCTTCTCTTTGCCAATATTCCCCACTTCGCTGGTAAATTCCCATCCTCCTCCCAACTACACAAGCTGGACACGAGATCACTGGAATATAGTCATCTACAAAAACTATGGATATGACACGCCTGGTGGAGTAGAGGTTGGGTCTACTCCTCTAGTCAGACATAGTCCACATACATTCCAAGGATCCAGGTTTGTGTCCCAGAATTCGGGGAAATAACCAAGAAGAACTAAAAAAAGTAAATAAAATTGCTTCTTCCTCCTCACTCTTCTTCCTGCCTGCCTCTGCTTGCCTGCATTCATGCCTACACCTTTCCTTTAAAAGAATTATAATCTTCAGAATATATTCTACAGATATTAAATGAATATGTTAAATGAAAAAATAAGTATTTGAAACTGTTTAATAGTATGCTATGTTTTCTGCAGGGAGAATATGAATATATATGTATAAATACACCACACACACATATTCACATCGGCTTATGTTTTCAAAATGAAATCAAAATAATAAAATGGCTACCTATGAGGGGAAGAAGGGAATAGGATGAAGGATACTGAGATTAAAGGAAACTGATGATCTTACTTACTTTTCTTAAAGAAAAGGTACAGATAGGAATGAAGGCAGACAGGCAGGAAGAGTGAGGAGGAAGAAGCATTTATTTATTTTATTTAGTTGTTTATCTTAGTCATTTCCCCTTGTCCCCGGATCCTTGGGATGAATGTGGACTATATTTGGCCAGAGGCAGCAGCCTTAACTATGAACTTACCAGGGTACATTGTGACTATTTTATCATATAGTTTTGACTTTACTTTGATCATATATCCTACTGGGACATAATCTGAAGTAAAAAAAAAAAAAATTAAAAAATTAAAAAAAAAAATCCAAGAAAATCTTAAAATTCTATTCTAAGTCTTGTTGTAAAAAACTATACAGTTATTTTAAAATTTTGATAAGTATATTGTAGGTGTACTATGAAGAGAGTTTTCTATAACATCCTTAGAAAAGTCTGTGATGTACCCTGGTGGCTCAGGCACTAAACCCGTGGCTGAGGTGTGGACCATATAAAGCTGAAGGACCCAGGTTTGAAATCCTGGGTTGGGGAGAAACAATCAAAAATAAACAAACGGATTTTGTTTAAGTGCTTTTACCTTCTCTCTCTGCCTCCATCCCTCCCTTCTAACTGCTTGCTGCTCCTCTCTGTTCCTTTAAAAAAAAAAAAAAAAAAAAAGCAAGAAAAAGAAAAAGTCTGCTTGCAAGGTTAGACTTTGGCTAGCATCTGGGAAACTGGATTTTGGGTGATTTCCACGGTTCCCAAAACTGTCAAGTGCGTCACTGTGCATAAACTGTATAATCAAAAAGACTGATGCTGAATACCTGCTTTCCTTCTGATGTCTGGGATTTTGCTCCGTGCTAGACAGAGGCTGCTCATGTGAACTGTCCTCAGTAAAAACCCAAGGGGCAAGCACCTGGGTAGCCTGGAGGTCTAGTTCACCTGGGAGCATATACACCCCACATGCATCCCAAGGTTTCAGGCTCAAGACCCAGGGCTGCGGGGAACAACCAATGTGAACAACTAAATAAAAAATAGAGGCTTCTGCTTTTGTTCTTACCAGCTACTCACCTTCATTCCTGCCTATACCTTTCCTTGGGGAAAAAAAAAACCTTAGGCAATGAGTCTCTAAGGGTCATCCCTGGTAAATAAGCTTTTACACAACTTGATGAAACCTCACTTAAGACCATTTTTTAAAAAAAAACCACTAAAGTTAACTAAAATTTATCAAATATAGAAAGAATATTCAAAATGATATGCAAATCATAGCTTCACTGTGAAGACTGGAGGCTGCCAGAGCCCACTCACCACTCTAAAAGCTAATAAACAAGGGTGAGAGCCTGCCTTTTATTATGAACGGCACTCCAGAGCAACCATGCAGGTGATGAAGAGAAAAGTCTTCACTGAAGGCCAGCTAATAAGTACAGAAACAAACAAAGGATCTAAGAATGATCAAGGGATGCTAAAACCATTTAGGTGAAAGGTTGAGGGGGATTTCATAAAGGAGGGATCTGTTGACACTACCTGAACCCACTGATCAAGCCTAGAATCGCTAAATATGGGACAACCAGGCATCACGTTTTTACTGATGACATACAAGAGGAAGAACCCAGCGCCCACCATGCACTATGCTATGCGGTGTTCTCACCACATAACCTGATTTGAATGGAAAGAGCTACAGAATAAAGAGACCTATCAATCAAAGTAAAAAAAAAAAAAAAAAAAAACACCAAAAAAGTCAATCCGATCATTAAAGCCCTCTGGGCCCTGCCCACTCCTCTAGCTGCACCTCTTAAGTCCCTTCTGTGCTCTGGCCAGTCACTTTCACTCAGTCCCTTGAATTAGCTCAACCCTTCACTACTTATCCCTCAGGGCCCCTGCACAGGTAATTCCTCTCCCTGGGGGGAAGGAACAGCCCAGCCCTTGCCCCAGGGTTGGATCAGGTCCTCCCCTTTGTTAAACACTTTCACAGTACGGAACTTCACACAGGAACAAGGGTGAGTATTGGTTTCATATTAGACCTTTACCCAAGGACTGGAAGCTCCTTGAGAAGGGACGCCACATCTTTCAGCAGTCTGGTAAGAAGTAGGCACTAAATAAAAATCTGCTCAACACTTGCTTGAACAAATGAAGTGCTAGCCATGTGGCTCCATGCCATCAGGTGGGAATTTGGGGCACGCTGCTATATCCATAAAGCCCAGCATAGACTCTGCCGCTCCTCAGTGCTGTGGTCTCCAGTTTTAGGGCCTGGAACCATCCCAGGGCCCAGAGGAGCTGAAGTTCCGGGGATACTCACCATCTCGTGGGACTTTGGGAGTGGTATGATGATGGCCAGCACACAGATGAGCTGGAAGATGGCCCCCAGGAAGAGTCCATACCGTAGCAGGTTCTCCAGGAAAGTAGGCTCAGGCACCTCGGGAGGTGAGAAGTCCAGGTCAGAGGCCATGACCCCCACTGCCTGCTGTCTGAAATCTCCTGATTCACCACTCTCCACAGCCAAATTCTAGATGCAAAGGTTAAGTGTCATATTTCTATAAGTGACTTAATGATTACACACACACACACACACACACACACACACACACACACACTAATGTATAAAGCAATTGTGATGAAACGTTAACAATGCTTAAATCTAATTGGAGGATACATGCCATGGGGCCATTCTTTCAACATTTTTCTATGCTTGAAAATTTCCCAAATATAAAGTTAGGAGAAATAGTAAAGTAAATGTAAACATTTCAACAAGAATCAACACACATTTACTGAAGGTTTCAGGCTTTATTTATTTTTCACCCTTCCATTTATTCAACAAATACTTATTGAACACCAAGCACTTAAGAGTAAGCAAAACAGGCGCGCCCTGGTGGAATGGTGGTTAGGTCACTTGCCTCTGAAGAAGGGCAGGCTACATATCCCCGTTTTCAAGTCCCAGAGCCCGGGGTGAACAACCAGTGTGCACAACTAATAAAAATAAAATGCTTCTTCCTCCTCTCTCTTCCTGCCGGTCTACTTGCCTTCATTCCTGCCTGCACCTTTCCTTTTTTAAAAAAGCAGAACAAACAAATCCCTGCTCTCTTGGGACCTCCATCTCAGGACAGAGGCAGGCAATCATCATCCAGATGTGATAAGCCAGGAAGTGACAACTGTTTAGAAAAAAACTAAGAAGGGCATCACTGTATTTGGTACAAGGTGCAGGAAAGGCCTCTCTGAAGAAGAGACAGGAATGAAGTGGCAGTGATATGAAGTGTGAGAACGAGCCATCTGAACATCCGAGGGAAGCATATCTCAGGCAGAGAGAAAAGCAAGTATAGAGGCTCCAGGGCAGAAGATGACCACGAAATGGCCTGAGAGGAGTACCAGGAGGCGGGATGTAAGATCAGAGAGGAGTCGGGTGAAACTTGCGGGAGTTCAACACTTCCAATTTGACTGAGTAAAACATGAAGCTACTGAAGAAGAATTTGGAGCAGAGAAGCGACATGATCTAAAGCACATTTTAAATAGGGTGGGTGGGGGCAGGGGGCACCAGTGTGGACACAGAGAGACCATTGAGAAGGCTCTGGCCAGCAATCCAAATAAGAGATGCTCGGGACACACACAACAGGGGGGATGGGAGTGGCAGTGTAAAGATCTGGCCTCAGCCCGGCTCTGGAGACTCTTTGCACCAGCGCCCCCTCCTAACACCCTGGTGGAACTGACAGAACTGCATGTAGTTCCCCAAGAGCACTAGGCCCTTTCAGATCCTAGGGCTTTACCCAAGCTACACACTCGGCCACAAATGTCCTTTCCCATGATGACTGCTTGGCAACACCCCATTCTATCCCCCAAAACTGAGTTCAAGTGACCTCCCCAGCGTGCCTTCCAGCCTGGTATGACTGAATTGCTCCGAGTCTCCAGAGCACACACGAGCGGCTACTTTCTGCCTGCTCTAACAAGGAAAGGGCAAACTTACTTTGGAACCAAGCCCACCTGACTCCAAAGTCCTTTGTGTTTTTGGAGATCTGTGCCATACATAATACAATTTTCTGCTAAATCTGAACTGTACAATGTGGGGACAAGCAGTCACATGTGTCTATTGAGAGTTGAAATACAGCTGGTCCAAACTGAGATGACTGTTAAGTTACCCACTCAGTTTAGAAGATAGTATGAAAATAAGAATGTCAAAGAGCTTATGATGTTGTCTTATGTTTATTACATGTTGAAATAATACACTGGGTAAGTAAATATTATCAATTTCACCTGATATTGAAAAAGAAGAATAAAGTTGATAGATGCACTTTTTGATTTTAAAACTTGCTACAAAGCTACAATAATCAAAATGGTGTGATACTGGCTTAAAGATTTAGACCAATGAAGCACAACAGAGAACTCAGAAGTAAGTTATCACATATACAGTCCTGATTTCCCAATAAGGGTGCCAAGACAGGAGGACAGTCTTGTCAACTAATAGTGCTGGAAAAACAGGATATTCGATGCAAAATAATGAAGCTAAACTCTTATTACAGAGAAAAAATTAACACAAAATGGATCAAAGATCTAAGCTTAAGAGTTAAAATTATAAAACTCAGGATGAAATGGGAAAATCTTCATGACATCAGAATTGGCAATGATTTCTTGGATATGACAGCAAAAGCACAGGCAATACAAGAAAAAATAAATTAGGCGTCATTAAAATTTTTAAATGTTGTGTATGAAAGGGTACTGCCATGAGTAAAAAGACAAACTAGAAAACAGGTTGTTTTTCAAAAACTTAAAAACAGAATTCACATGTGATCTAGTATTTCCATTCCTAGGTGAAAAGTGAAAACAGGGTCTCAAACAGATACTTATATGCCAGTGTTCACAGCAGCATAAACAACCAAGAGACCATCAACAGATAAATGAATAAGCAAAAGAATATTATTCAACTATTTAATGAATGAAATGCTGATAAATGCTACATGGATAAACCTTGAAAACACTATGCTAAGTGAAATGAGCCTTATATAAAAGGATAATGTTATGATTCCTCTTACATGAAGTACCTATATGAGGCATTCACTAAAGAAGCCAGAATAGAGGCTACGGGGAGTAGAGGAGGGGAAACAGGGATTTATTATTATGGGTACAGAGTTTCAGTATGGGATGATGAAAAAGTTCTGGAAACAGCGAGTGGCGACAGTTATACAGTACTGTGAATGCCACTAAATTGCACTTAAAAGTGATAGAAAGGTGAAGTTTATGCCATATATATTGGACCACAATAAAAAAAAAACCTTTTTCTTTTTTTTTTTAACTTTTTAAATGCTTTTACTAGAAAATGTAAAATTACCCCTGCAGCCTGAATTATATTCCTATGACATGGCCCCGGTCTAAAAAGACTCTTAAGAGACCTTTCACTTGGACTCTGCAGCTTCACTGCTTTGTAGTTCTTTTCCTACATGAAGGAGTTACTAAAGGAAAACAAAATGACCTAACTAAACAGAAGGGACTTATGCCAATGCCTAAATATCGTTTCCCTTTTAACCTGGTCACTTAGGAAGGTCATGTGCCCGTGTCAACAGGTGGCCACTTTCACACCACATCTATCTTCCGTGGGAATGGTCTTTAAGCCTAAGGCCCCGTGCCCTCCTCATATCCTCAGAGCTGGCAGTTCTTCATCCTCCCAGGAAGGGTCTGACTTCTGGAAAACCCCCAACAGTGTCTGGATCCAAGTGTGGTGAATCAGGTGGGGCCTCGAGCTCAGGAATACCATTTTTGGTCAAGTACAAGGTATGACCTCAGACACCAGCCAGAGTGCTTGGGGTGGCTCATGATCTGGCCCTGAAGTGAATTCCAAGGAGGCTGCACGGGCAGCTTACTGAGGAAACATACATCCAGGCTACGTGACTGCCAAGTCATAAGAAACTCATTTCTTCACAGTTGCATCTCATAAATACACATTTTTAGAACTACCCTTGGCCCCAAGCTTTATGCTGTAGGCTGGAACCAGCCTAATGGGTTTGTCGAACCCTAGATTTACTAGTGTTACCAACAGCTACAGTGATATGAATAGTTAAGCACATAAAAGGATGGGCCAGGAGGCAGGAATGGGGGATGGCTGGGGCAGGAGCCCTGACTCTATCAGCAATTAGTTACACTTGAGGCCATCTCTTGACCTTCTGGAGACTTGATGTTCTCAGGAGCCGAACACCACGCTCTCTGTTCAAAGCTATCATGCATTTGGCCTTTTTTTCTTAAATGGCAATTAGGCAATATATAACAAGAGCCATAAACGTGATTATATCCTTTGACTGAATAATTCACTTCCTTGAATTTACAGTGAGGAAACAATTAAAAAGAAGAAAAAGAATTCAGGTACAAAAAAGTTACTGACAGCGCTACTTACAACATTGAAAAAGAGGAACCAGCTGAAGTGGCCAACAGGGAAGCAGTTAACCCAGTTACCACACGTGCTGGAATAGCTGCCCCCCCTCCACGAAAATGACAAATACAAACCTCCAGTCACTGGAAGTCTTTGCAAAATAACATCAACTGAAAAAGAAAACAATTATATAAACACTGCGATTACAAGTGTGGTTTCATTGGCTAAAGATTAAAAGATGATTGTGGGAAAATGTAAATCATTTCTGCTAAACTGAAAGGGGTCCTAAGTTTTCATTCTGTGGAATACCGTGGAAACAGTGAACATAAGTTAAAAGAGAAATCCATACCCTACCTACTCCTTCAGGAGATTTCTGTTAGGGTTTAATGAAGCTCTGTTCAACAGAACTTTCTGCAATGTGGAAATGTTCTATGCTGATGCTCTCAGTATGGTAACTGGCAGCCATGTGTGGTTATCGAGCACTTAAATGCGGCCACTGAGGAAGTGAATTTCACTTTAATTAATTTCTATTACGAGTTACAGGTGCCTAGAGGACTTCCATATTGGCCAGGGCTGGTAGAAGGGGAGGGCAGTTGTAGAAAAGTCTAGAAAACACCAAATGCTCTACGCATGTTGTATATGCTTAGATCCCTTTAGTTTTCTCAGCACCCGGTGTTTTACCTCCCAGCAGACCCGCCAGGATTTCTGGGCTTTCCGTTGTTCCTGATTACAGAAGTCGCATGAGGTCTATTCATCTGTCAGCTCTCACCTAGGGAACACTGACCCTCAGAATCTGTGCCAGGCTTCGTTCCCTCCCCGTACCCCCAACACTGTCACAACAGTGGGTGACTCATTTGCCACATAAGCACAGCACTTCACAGCCAGCACCTCCTTCACTTTACAACTGCTATCGGAGGCGGCTATTACTAATAAGGATGAGGAAACTGAGGCTTGCAGAAGTTACTGGCATAACCACATACGGGAGTAGGGGTTACTTGGCTGAGAAGTGGCGGAGTGAGGATTCAAACTTACTGGTTCCTCCAGAGCCGAGCGAGGTCAATGACCCACCAGGCCAATGGTTTTCGAACTACAGGCTGTAGCTCCTTCATGAACTGAGGAAACATTTTCTAAAGGAAAACGCAGGTAAGAATGAAGGTAAGCAGCGATAGGCAGGCAGGAAGGGAGAGAAGTAGCATTTTATTTACTTTTATTTAGTTGTTCATCTTGGTTGTCCCCTGCAGACCCAGGACACGAACCTGAGACCTTGGGATGCATGTGGACTGCATTCTCGGCCGGAGGTCGCAGACCTAACCACTACTCCTTGAGGGCACACTTGAAGAAACCATTAGGAGCTGCATCAGCACTTTTTCTTTGTCATTTTATTAGCCAGGGCTTAACTTAAATAAATGACAGCAGAAAATATTAGCGAGGGTCAGGATTATATACAGAAGCGCCCTCCTACCCCAATAAAAAACCACTATATCCATGGAACTATGTTCTAAAGGGTTAACATTGAAAATGTAGTTCTTATTGAAAGCAATACCGGAGTCTAATTTTTCACTTGCTCCACTGTAATCACCAGGATAGCAGGGGTCCTGGACCCATCCTGAGTTTGTTCCAGGACCTGACTCAAATATTTGGTAAATGGTGAAGCCTGTGCCTCTGCTCCCCACCTTTAAAGCAAGAGCAGACACCTCAACCAGCTGCCTCACGAAACAAGAGGAGGTGGAACTGAGAGGCAGCTGGGCTGCTAGGTTCTGCCGTGAGTCAGGGCAGAGCTGACTACCCTGCAATGTCTCCAGCACCATAGCAGTACTGACTTGGGAAAGCGCAGACGTTTTTATACACTGAGGAAATCTCATATCCCTACCAGAACTTAAAAGTACATACCCACTTTTTGTCCCCCTTTTTAAAATTATAGTAATTATTCCACACATTACAATAACTTCCTATGTATAGGTTTCCCCATTCCTTAGATATACATGCCTATTAATTACCAAATGTGGCCAATCATTCATAAGGTATAGACCCCTTGAGATTCGTCCCTGAAGGGGATGACACTGGCAGTCTGAGACATTCATTCATTCATTGGACACATATTGATTACCTCTTATGTACTGGGCATTATTCTAGCTCCTGCAAAAGAGTTTTCAACAGTTAGAGGCACTCGATAGCACATACACCCATATGAAGTGTCGAAGGTGAGCATGATGAGAAAATATACAGGAAAGGGGTGCTATTTTATGACATGGTCAGGGTATGGCTTCTCTGAGGTGGCATTTCAACAAAGGCAAGAAGAAAGCAAAGGAACAAGTTTTAAACATCTGCTTGAGCCCTCAGGATGGTGAAGCAGTAGGGATAAGGTCCTGAGCTTTATGATCAAGAACAAGGAAAGTGAGTAAGCTGCATCGGGCCAACAGGCCCTTATAAGGACTTTGGCTTTTCCTGAGTGAAAGAAGAGCCAGTGCAAGATTCTTAGCAAAAAATAAAAAGACATGATCTGACTCATTTTTAAATGTTCCCTGGCTGCTGTGTTGAGACTAGACTGTAGGGCACAAGAGTAGAAACAGGAAGACCAGTTAGGAGGCTACTTATAAAAGCCAAAAAACTAAATAAAGTCGCACCAACCAAGGTGGCAGCATTGGCAAATTCTCAGGTTATAGACAGAGTTGAAGAGAGAACCAACAGGATTACTGAGGTAAAATCTGAAAAGGAAAAGTTAAAGATAATCCCTGAAGGAGGTAAAAATATTCCGCATAATACTATAATGGTAATTACATGAAAGATTTGTCAAAATTCACAGAACGTCACAGCAAAAAGAGTAAATACTTTAATGTATGTAAATGTTTAAAAAAAAATCAGTCAGGTAGTCAGGGTACCCCAGAAGGAAGTACAGAATGCGACATTCTCAAACTAGATGTATTACAAACCTATTAAACAACTTCACTGAAGAGGTGGGGGATCAGGTGCTGACCTAAATCTGTAAATGAGTGGAGTTGGTGAGACCACATGTAAAAGGAACAGTACACGTGCGCGGCACTCAAGCTGATAAACGTTGTTGCCTACAGGGATACAGGTTTAACAATTCTGAAATCACTGTAGTTATTGCTGGAATTGAACAATTCAGTAACTGGGTGGGATGGTGGAAGCTAGGTTTGTCACAGTTGGATGGGAGGGTGCAAATAAGCCGGAGGAGACAAGAATGATCCATGCGGGATGGATGAGAGCTGCAGACATCAGCATGAACTCGTGTTTGGTTTAGTACAGTTCAGGTGGTTACACATAGGTATATGTGTGTACACGCAGGTTAGTACACACACGTGCACCTCTTGCTCTGTCTGCTAAGAAGGCCTAGATGGGATGGGCAACCCAGCAGCAACAGGCATTCCTGGCACCCAGACCTTCATGTCTAATACCATTCTCCAATAAAATGAACGAGAGCTCCTTGGAGAAATGGTCAATACTGAGACAGGATATATAAGACAAACCCAGAGAAGAAATAAGAAAGTGTTCAGGTGCGCCCTGGTGGAGTAGTGGTTAGGACAATTGCCTCTGAAGGAGCACAACCACATACCCCTGGGTTTGAGTCCTGGGTCTGGTAGGAAACCAATGTGAACAAATCAAAATGAATAAAGTGCTTCTTCCTCCTCTCTCTTCCTGCCTGCCTTCCTACTGGTCTTCATTCCTGCCTGCAACTTCCCTATTAAAAAAAAAAGTGTTCAAAAAACAACAAAAAAGTGCATTGACTGTAGTGTGTCAGAGACATAGGAGCCAACCGAAAGAGCTCCCAACGGCCAAAGCCGAGAAGTTTGAGCAACAAAATAAAGCAGTACTGGATTTCAACCCTAAGTCTGAAAATAAATATCCATGAGTTCATACTGACATAAATAATCGATTGAATAAATAGGGAAGAAGCAATTTCTCATGGAGAAAAATTCCAAATAATTGATCTAGCTAATCTGTTTTTAAGTACAAAGCACACTTCATTCCTTAAGTGTGGGCTACATATCATGACTTTCTCCCAAGAGTACATTATGAAAAAGGTGGCAAGAAAAGTAACTTTACAATGAAAAAATTTGACTATATCTATGATAGGGTTAATATCAACAGAATAACTTAAATTGATAATATAAACCCTTGATGTAATGTGCTGAAATAGTGCTTTACTTCTGTGGTCTTCCTCCCCAGAAAACCTAATTCCAGCGTAATTATGAGGAAAATATCAGGTGTCAGTAGAGGATCATTTTACAAAATATCTGATCAGAACTAATCAAACTCTCAAGTTTATCTAAAACAACAAAAGTATGAGAAACTCACAGCCAAACAGTAGTTTAAGACATAATTACTAAATGTCATGTGATAATCTGGATATACTGGGTTGGATTCTGGGACAAAAAAAGGACATTAGGGGAAAAATGGGCAAATAGGAATAAAGTAAGGACTTCAGTTAATAATATCTTATCGACATTGGTTCATTAATTGATAATTAATGTACTAGACTAATGTAAGATGTAAAAGGAGAAACCGACTGTGGGAAAAACAGGAACTCACTATAGAATCACTGCACACCTAAACGTAAATCTTAAATTGTTGTAAAAGTTTACCGAAAAAAAAAAGTCAACATTCTCAAATAAATAACCCGAGACATGCAGAGAGTAACTAAAATCTCCTGTAAACTGAAAAACCTAAGTTCCAAGTATGTTGGTAGAGGATTATTGGCCTCTAACGAAGCAATTTTAAAATTCTGGTTTGAGAATTCAGTAGAAATAGACTGGGGATTAGAAAACGTGTCAGGAGTTACTCACTGTCACAGAGCAATGGGCTGTGGTCGGAGATCCATTAAAGTACCCAAGAACTGTTCAAAACTGGGTTCGAATTTTGTCCTAAGGAAAGCTGAACCATCTCTCTGAGCAGTCACAACTGGCTGCCAGCGGGCTGAGACTAGTGTGCAAGTGTCCTACAAAATATACCTCTTACGGCACGCCTGGTGGAGTAGCGGTTTGGTCAACTGCCTCTAGCAGAAGCGCAGTTCACATAATCCCAGGAAACCCAGGTTCCCGTGCCGGACCAAGGAGAACCAAGATATACAACTAAATAAAATAAGGTACTTCGTCCTCCTCTCTCCTTCACTCAATTCATACCTGCAGGTTTCCTACATAAAATATTTAAATTATATGTATAATATCCAATTGTGTAGCCAGCATTTAAAAAGTGTACTGTCTTCATATTCACTTCCCACTTTTTAAAAATTAATTCATCCGACAAACACACTGTGCACACAGAAAGCATCTGCATTCGCCATCTCATTTACTCCTCAGAGCGGACCTCTGCGCCCATTGTACAGAGGTGGAGACTGAGCACCGGAGTCAACCAGAGATGGCCCTAGAGCCGCACGCGGCCCACCCAGGATTCGAATCTGCCAGATTAACTCCGCAGGCCTGTCTCCACCTAATGCTCCCCCGGGCGAGGAAAGGCCAGGTCGCGGTCGTGAGGAGCCCTGGGTGACGTCCCCGGCTCCGGACTGAAGCGCCAGACCCTCCACCTTCCGGGAACGCAAATTCGTGAGCAAGTAACTTCCTAAGAGGCCCGGGCAGTTGCCACGCCAGGCCGCAGAGGGAGGCCGAGGCAGGCCGAGCAGCGCCGCCGGGACCGCCCGACCGCCGCGCCAGGGCCCCGGCTCCTCACGGGGCCCGCCGCCTCGGCGACTCCGCCCCGCCCCGCCCCGCCCCGCCCCGAGGCCCGGCCGAGCCGCGGGCGCCGCCTCACTCACCGCCGCGCCGCCGCGCCGCCGCGCTCTCCCGGAAACGGTTCCCCGACCCGGATCCCGGAAATGACGCGCTGAGCAACCGGTGCGCTCGGCTCCGCCCGCGTTGCTAGGGTTTGGTGTCGTGCGGCCTCTGGGCATGGTGGTGCTGTTGGCACCGCTCTCGGTTTGACCCCAAGGGAGCGCCCTGGGGAAGCGAGATCCGGGTCCTGTCGACGCTGCAAGCCCCGCTATCATTCAGTACCTTTCAGCAAAGGTTTATTAGAGAAGCCTTGGTTCTATGCCAGGCCCTGAGCTAGGAGCTCAGAATGCACATTCTTCTAATTCAGACAGAAGCCAGTGATCAGATATCGTGCTGAATCTGGCAGATGCAGCGTCTGGTGGCGAGAACCCCGGTTCTGGTCTCCATGAACTTATGTCCCTCACTGGAGAGGGCCGGCAGGTATACCGAATGGGATATTATGGAATCATGGAGCAGGTGTTTTTAAATTAGGACATGAATGCCATTGGTCTTCCTCTTCGCTCTCTCGATCACTCATGCGGAATCCATGTTGTGAGAACGCCCAAGCAGCCCTAGGAAGAGGTTCCCATGAGTATTAACTGAAGCCTCCTGCCAACAACTAAACCTGCAACTTGCCAGTCAGGTGTGTAAGTCACCTTGGGAGTAGATCCCCGTTCCGGTTAAATGACTGCAAATGACTGCAACCCTGGCCAAAATCTTTAGTATAATCATGAGAAGGCTTGAGTCAGAAATAGTAAAGTCACTCTTGAATTCCTGAACCAAAGAAATTGTGAAATAATAAATGCTATTGTTTTAAGCTCTTAAATTTCTGCATAATTTGTTCATGCAGCGTAGAATAGCACACAGAAAATCAAGGAGGGAGGGATCAGATGCTAAAGATTAAAAAGAAAATTCATTCTTATCCTCAAGAAGCTCACTCTCTTGGAGAACACACAGAAATAATTATGATTCAACATCCATTAATCCCGTACTATGTAAGATGGCATGGAAAATCTGAACGTGTATAATTCATTTATTCAAGAAATATTTATGGAGTTTCTAGCTGGATCTTGTGCATGGAACTGGGGGAGACAATGATGAATATGTGAGTCTCTACCCTCACTGTGCTGACAGACTAGAGGTTAAGGTCTGACACTTCCATTAATCAGTCACAGACATGTATACTTATGAACCATTAGATGTGTTGGAAGCAAAGAAGGGAAAAACATGAGAAAGCAAATAACATGGGAGATACAATCAAGAGAAGGTGCTAAAAGAAGGCTTCTCTGAGGAGGTATGCTAAGGCACCCTAAGAATGAAGAATGGCAGTTGAAGAGAGGAAGGAAAGTGCATGGTGGGAGGTGAAAAGGTTGTGGGAAAGTCTTGGAGCGTAAGGGGGAGGGGGCCAGGGAAACTGAGGCCTGAGGGGTACAAATATTTAGGACAAAACTTGGTACTTGCCCTGGAGGGGCCCACTTTGGGTCATGCATAAGAAAGTTCGTAGGATGTGTGTTGAATTGTGTCCCCCGCAAAAAAGATATGGTGGATTCCTAACCCTTAGTAGTTCAGCGTGTGATCACATGTGGAGATAGGGTTTTGTGTTTAGTTTGGTTTTTTAATTTTATCAAAGTACCTATGATTTACTAAATCATGTTAAGTTCACTCTTCATAAAAAATATGATAGCACCACACCCACCAATGAATTTCTAATAGTCCTCCCCCACTGTCCATTGGACCCCCATTACCCTTCATTTCTAACCCCACCCCCATCCCTGGTAACAACTGTTCTGTTGTCAACGTCCAAGGGTTAGTTTTTGTTTTGTCTGTTGGCTTTGTTTCTTTTTATGCCACATATGTGTGAGATCATTCATGATCTTATTCCCCTCTAGTTCCATCCACGTTGTCTCAAATGGCAGGAGTTCATTTTTCAGGACTGTGCAGTATTCCATGGTATATGCAGTCCATCTCTTCATCCATCCACCTCTCGATGGCCACTTGGGTTGTTTGCATTTCTTTGCTATTGTAAATAATGCTCTAATAAATGGGGTTATATAGCTCTCTTCAAATTAGTGCTTTTGTAGGGGTTTTTTTTCTTGGTAAATACCCAGAAGTGGGATAATGAAATATGGAATTTCCATGGAGCTAGGGTCTTTACAGAGACAATCAAGTTAAATGAGGTCATTAGGATGGCCCCAAATCAATGTGACTGGTAACCTTTTTAAAGGGAAAAATTCAGACACAGATGCACGCATAGGGAGAATACCATGTGAGGATAAAGGCAGATATCAGAGTAATCCTTCTAGATGGCAGGGTATATCAAAGATTGCCAGGACCCACCAGAAGGTAGGGGAGAATCGTGGAATAGTTTCTTCCGCAGAGCCCTCAGAATGTGCTGACAGACACGTTGATTTCAGAATCCTCGCGTCCAGAAAAGTGAGAAAATTAGTACCTGTTGCTTAAGCCACCCAATTTATGATGCTTTATTATGGCAACCCCAGCAAACTAATGCAGATGTGCAGGTGCTCCGAAACCTGTTATTCTCTACATCCAGATGTAAAAGATCCCCAGTGCAGCAGCTTTAGGCACAGTTACTTTCTCAGTCTCTGCAGGCGTCTGGAGGAGTCCGGCTGAGCCTGGCTCATCTCTGTGCCCTGTGCGGCTCCACTGGCACCACAGCATGATGGGGAGCTCTGTGGCACACTTCTTCCTGTCCACGGTATCTGTGAGACGACTACTGCTTGCACTAAGAGGAAAAAATTGATAAAGGCATTGTCAATGCTCCGAAAAAAAAAAAAAAAAAAAAAAAAAAACCTGATTAACATATGACAGGTGAACCAGTGTGTAATTATCATTACAGCTGCCATTTGTTGAGTATTCATTAGGGTCCAAGATCATTACATATATCAGTATTGTTCCCAGCCTCAGTCTCCCTATAAGGCAGGCACTGCTATTCCCATTTGCAAGTGAAGAAGCCTAATGTTAGAGAAGTTAAGTATATTCCCCAAAGCCTCCCAGAGCTGCGTGCATAACCACTGCAGTGCGTAGTCAACCTGTACAATCACGATGCATGATTTGGAAAGAGGGAAAGGATTAATAGGGACTGAAGTATCCGGGAAGTCTTCATGAGGAAGGTGGTGAGCTGTGGGTCTCAGATGATGGGTTTGGTTCAAAATAGAAAAAGTAAAGTAGAGAAGCCACTGTCCACCCCCATTCCTTTGTCATTGTTGGTCTCTGCCTGGAATATTCTCTTCACAAGACAGGCTCGTTCTCATCCCTCCAGGTTTAACCCAAATACCTCCTTTTCAGAAAGGACTTCCCTGCTTATGCTTTTTAGCTGATTGTTTTTTTCTAAAGATGGTTCCAAGAGTGTGGCTCATCCCATAAGCTCTTCTGCCCCTCAACTGCTTTGAGCAATGGCATTCTGTGGAAGAGACGTGTCAATTTAGACACTGCACTTAACTGGACTAGAAATCAGCCCCCAGGTAAGAAGTTTGACTAGCCTGAAGCCAGCGAGCTGTGAGAAGCCCAAGGCACGTGGGAGGAAGAAAATCCAAAGGGCATCAGCCACTAGAGCAGGAGTGAAGAAGTCATCCTGGAGAGGTGGAGAGATGGAGAAATGTATGATAAAGCAAAGATGAAAATGTTAAATTATGGACTCCAGATGGTATGGATAGTATTTGCTATATGTCTTTTTTTTTTTTTAAGGGATAGTGTGGGCAGGAATGAAGGCAAGTAGGCAGACAAGCAGGAGAGAGGAGGAAGAAACATTTATTTATTTTATTTAGTTGTTCATCCTGGTGGTTCTCCCTGGCCCAGATCTCGAACCTGGGTCTTTGAGATTTATCTGCCAGGTCGCCAGGGCACACCACTATGTAATTCTTTTTTGACTGTTTTGCAATCTTTGAAATTTTTCACTACAAAATTGTGGACAAAAAAGAAACCATCTTTGAAGTGATTTCTCCAGCCCCAGACACCTCAACAGTTAACACTTGAAAGCGAGTAGACCTCTCCGACCAGCCTTTCCCAGATTCCTGACCCATGAAATTATGAGCTAAATAAATGAGTATTTTTAAGTTTGGGGGATATAAAAAGCAAAAGCTTTCTAACTAGACTTCTGCTTTCTATTACAGCTCCCTTCCCATTTCTTTTATAGCGTTACCACGATATGTAGTTCTCTTGTTTGCTTATTAATTATCAGTCTCTCCCTCGTTAGAATGTAACCTCCATTTCCTTTGTTCAGTCCGTCTCCCAGCACCTAGCACAGTGCCTGGTACCTGTAGGTTGAAATGAATGAATGTTGACAGCGATTGGGACCAAGAATGGAGCCCTTCTGAAGAGTGGTGGAAGGGAGCACAGAGATCATAGAGTGTGGGGAAAGCTGGTATTTTGTCCCTGGAGCAACCAAACACTCTTTTGTAAGAATCCCAAGAAGCACAAAGAGAAAGCCCCCTGTCCCACTGTGACAGACAGACCCTCTCTTCAGTCCCTGCTGGAGCAAGGACACTGGACCTAACCAACACCAAGCAGAAGCCCGTACCCTGGATAATGAATCTGGAGTCAGAAATGCCAGTTGCAAAGGTCAGTTAGAGACTGGTGAGTCCAGAGTCTAGAGCCTTATTCAGATAGGCAGTTCCTGGGGCAGATTCTCCGCCACACCTGGCCGTGGGTGGTTCCTGCCTGAGCCCGCTTAGCGGTGTTCCATCAACTCTTTCTCTGCCTGAGCTTCAGTTCCAGTGTGAAACCAAGAACACTGAGCACTGCAGATCCTGATGGATCAGAATGCACGACCAAAATAAGGGACTGCTTTCCTCCAGGCGGTGGGGACATCGTCATGTACTGGAAAGGCCAGGGACACATTTATCTCAGAGCCAGCAGGACCCATAGCAGTGGAGACTCTTCACATTTTCTCTGCCTCCAGGAGCCTTGTAACAGGTTTTCAACAAGGCCAGGATTCTGCACTCAGGTGTCTGTACACGGTGCCTAGGACCTAGTCCTGAGCTCCAGCATCTTCCAGCAGGTCTGCTGCAAAGGAGGAGAGACATTTCAACGCTGTAAGCTCATTAGGTCATCAAACAGAATTTCCATGGAAAGACAGAATACATGTCAGCACCACAGAGGGGCTGCCTTTTCCAGGAAAATCCCAAATGTCCTAACTTGTTCTTGAGACCCAAGATCTCCCACAGTTCTGAAACCTGAAAAGCAGTCATTCATTGAGTGCCAACTGTCTGTCAATCATTACTAAGAATGGCATGCCCTGGTGGTCTAGCAGTTAAGTCCACAGGTGCAGTCCATGTACATCCCAAGGATGAGGGTTCAAGTCCCAGGACAGGGGTGGGAGGGGAGGGGAGGGACACAAGAACAGGCAAGATGAACAACTAAATAAAGTAAATAAAATTTCCCTCTCTCTTCTTGCCTGCCTCCCTGCCCACTCACCCACATTCCTACCTGCCCCTTTCCTTTATTTATTTATTTATTTATTTATTTATTTATTTATTTATTTATTTTTAAGAAAAGGTACAGGCAGGAATGAAGGCAAGTAGGCAGGAAGACAGGAAGAAGCATTTTACTTTATTTCCATTTAGTTGTTTATGCTGGTGGTTTCCCCCCGGTTTCAGGACTGAAACCCAGGACTGAAACCCAGGGGTATGTGGCTTGCATCTTTCAGAGGCAATTGCCTTAACCACTGCTCCACCAGGGTGCGCCTGTTCCTTTCCTTTGAGAAATAAATTTTGGACTCCGGGAGAAGACAGACATAGAAACAAACGAATACAACAGAACATTTTATAAAAGAAGTGTGTGCAAAAGGACAAAACCCAGGAGAAGCATCAGACTCTGCCTTTGACGATCCTGGAGGGCTTCCCAGAGTAAGTGACACTCAATCTTCACAAGATTAGAGCAGAAGCAAAGACCCAGACCAAAGCTCGACCTTCCAGTTTTCCCTGAGGCGAGAGTCCCGAACTTTGTCTCTGAGCTGTAACAGAAGTCATGGAAGCCCCACAAACTTCACATGCGCCCAGCATCTGGATGGTATTAATTACCTCCACGTGTTTTAAGTGCCCTGTTAAATTTGACTCTAACTGACAGCACAGTTGGCTCTGTGGGTTAGATTAGATCCACGCTAAATATTCAATTACACACAGCACAGGCAGAGGCTTATTTGGCGGGGATTAGTTCTCTTGCTCTGTGAAGGCACTTTTCCAGATGAATAATAATGGCACCTTTTAATTGTGTGGTATCTTCCTCCTGAGGGACTTTAAGCGGACCGTCTCTCCAGAGGGAGATAGAAACAGGGTGACGTCATCTCCATTTTGTAGTTGGACGAACTCGGTAAAGAGCTCTGGGCCTCACCACTTAAGCAGCGATCTTACTCCTCCTCCAGGGCTCAGCTCAAATTACCTTCTTCTTGAAGATTTCTGGGTTCCTGCATGAGCATTTTGCAGCAGTACAGGACACTGAAAGAAACTAAGGAGAATGACTGAGCCCTCACTGTGCAGGGCCCTGATGGATGTTTGACCTGCAATCACTCACTTGACCATCCCAGCAACCCCGAGGGAGCGCTTCCATTTCACAGCTGAGGAAACAGAGGCAGAGAGAAATCGAGTGATGAGTCTTAGATTACATAACTGACTGATAAATATTAGAGTCAGAATTCAAACCCAAGCCTTCAAGTCCAGTGTATTTTTTTTTTTTTTTTCCAAAGGAAAGGTGCAGGCAGGCATGAAGCCATGTAGGCAGGCAGGCAGAGAGGGAGGAGGAAAAAGCATCTGTTTATTTTATTTAGTTGTTCATCTTAGTTGTTCCCCACTGACCCAGGACATGAACTCAAGTCCTTGGGTAGTATGTGCACTGCGCCAGCCAGAAGCAGTGGGCTTGACCACTAACCCACCAGGGCCACCCAAGTTCACTGTCTTAACCACAACAGTCCTGGTCTGTTCATCACCGACCACATATACATGTGGTGCTTGCTAGGAATATAGTACTTGCTAGGGATGCAGCATGAGGAAAACACGGCCCCAATATGATCCAACAGGGAAAATGGATTTAAAGTACAACCGCAAAGGATTATTTAATTACATACCAGGCAGCAGGCAATGTTAACAAAATTTAATTGAAATAGATAAGACAGAAGTGCAAGAAAAGAAATCAGGTCTCTGAATGGTTCTTTTATGTAATTCAGGAGTCAGTCAACTCTTCCTCTTTTCTTAGATTCTATAGCTAAGTAATAACTGAGGATGCCAAGATTTGCTAGCAGAATTTCCACAAATCATTTCCCTCTCTGAATCACAGCTTCCCCAACAATAAAGTGGGGTTGGAAATAGCAAAAGATTGGAAGTAATTAACATATCCATAAAGGACTGCTTAAATAAATGATGGTACATCTATACCACGGAACATACAGCTATTAAAAAGCATGAGACAGCATGTCCTGGTGGAGTAGTGGCTAGGTCGGCCACCCCCTGGTGAGTGCGGTCAGCACACATCCCAAGAATTTGGGATTTGCATCCTGGGGCCCAGGGAACAACCAAGATGAACAACTAAATAAAAATAATATAAAAGATAAATTAAATGTTTCTGTGTGTCTTCCATATCTCTCTTACCTACTGTTTGCCTAATTACCTTCATTCCTGCCTGCACCCTTCCTTAAAAAAAAAATGGTGAGACAACTTGAAATGCTGGAAGAATCTATACTAAATAATACTAAATAATGAACAGGGCACAGAACTGTGGGCATGGAATGCTGCCATTTGTGTAAATTAACAAAAGAAAGGAAATTAAGGAGCATGCATATATGCATGAGTTGTCTGGGTAAGGATGCACAGAAACAGGTGCTGGGACCCCCAGCCCAGGGAGGGACCTGGACACTGGAGGACATGAGGAGACCTAACATGTGCCATTGTGTAACTTCTGAATTTTGCACTCCATGCACTACCCTCCTGAAGGATACATTGATTCAGGAGATTTTTAATACAATATTTTGATGGGGATACAAATGCAGCTAAGTGGCCCTGCTCACATCCGCCCACTTCAGGGTGTCACTGTTAGTTTCAAAGGAGAGGTCAAATTTGGCAGCCCCTTGGAAAATCTAAAACAATTAGAACACATTGCTCCTAATGAGACGAGGGAGGATAGGAGGCAAAGAAGAGAGAAACAAAGAGGCCATGCCTAGAGAGAATGGCTGGCAGAGAGAAAACACAATTACTTTCGTGCCACTGAGCCCCCAAGACAGTGGTGCTACCTGCTTCTTTCCAGCCAGCTGCCAGGTTACCATGGTAATGAAATAGCCTGTGATGAGCTTATTTATGATTCTGTAAACATTTAAAAAAAAAAAAAAACCAACTACCAGCAAGTGCAGACAGGCAGGCAGCAAGAAACTAGAGGAGGTGACTTGTTAGAAGAGGTATAAGGGTGACCTTCCAGGTGGGCAGAGGGAAAGGGTGTCAGCCTAGAGCAGAAGGTAACAAATCTGAGCACATATCTGAATCACCTGGAGGGCTAGTTAAAACACAGATTGTTGGTCTGTCCTGGTGAGTAGCAGTTAGGTCAGCTACCTCCAAAGGAGCACTGGCCACACACATCCCAAGGACCTAGGATCCTGTCCCAGGTTGTGGGGGTGGTGGGGAAGAACCGATGTGAACAGCTAAATAAAAATAAAATGCTTCTTTATCCTCTCTCTTCCTACCTTCCTGCTCACCCTCACTCCTGCCTGCACCTTGCATCTTTCCTTGTACCCACTGTCGTGCCCATCCCCAGAGATTCTGATCCATTAGGTCTCGGGTAGGGCCTGTCTAACAAGTTCCCAAGGGGTGCAGATACTGTGATTTGGGGAATATGTTGGAGAACCACCATCTTAAATGATCTCTAAAGGACTCTCATGCAGGATCCTCTGAACTGTGGGCTCCAGCAACCACCTGAGTACATCCACATCCGCCACCAGTGCTCTGTTCAATGAGCAACCACATCCTGGGGGAGGAACCCACACAGTTGGAAAGTGGCCCAAAGCACCTGGGGGGCCAAGGGCTTAGAGAGCAGCTTCTAAAACAGAGGCTAGCACCTCACAGCAACTGCCTGGGAGATTGGCCAGCACTCCAGCTGTCCATGCCAGAACTCTCTCATGGGGCCAATTAACCAGGTGTGATCGCCAACAGGTGCTACTGGACTAGAGGACAGGCAGTTGTCTGTCAAGACTGCAGTTGAGTGAGGGCAGGCCCGGCTGGGGAGGAATTGAAAATGATAGAAGCCAAATCTTCAGACTTTATAATTTACTGTAGTGGGATTCTGACTGCCCACAGAAATGGAGACTGGCTGATAAATGCAAACACCCAAAACCATCCAACACATACAACATGCTGAATGAGAAAGCTCGTGGCCGGGGCAGAGTAAACATTATCGACAAGTCCCTCAGATTGCCAGATTCCTCGTGCATTCAAAATATTTGGAGAGCATCAATGATGTGTCAGACACAACATCAAACGCTGCACACGTGGGCAGTGAGCCAGAGAGGACACACCCTCTTAGAACCTACATTTAAGTAAAAGGAGACAGACATTACTCAGAGAACAATACAGTTCAATTATCCAAGCATTTTGCAGACACAGGTAAGATTGAACCAAATCCTGGTTATATCAGTGAATCATCTTGTTCTTAGGAAATAATGCTTAAATATTTAGTGGGAAAGGACCAAGATGTTTGCAGCTTTATTCACAAATATTTCAGGAAAAAATACATATGTAGATAATATCTATATACATATAATTATTTATATGTATGATTATATATAATCTATATTAAACACACACAGGAAAGAGGAACGAGAGAATGATAAAGTAAGTATGAAAAAAATGTTAATAATTATCTATCTGGGCAAGGAATAGCTGGAATTTCTCTATATTATTCATACAACTTTTTGAAAGTCTTGAAGTTATTTCAAAATTAGAATATTTTTAAAGGAGAGGTACAGGCAGAAATGAAGGCAAGCAGAAGCAGGCAGGCAGGAAGAGAGAGAAGGAAGAAGCACTTTATTTTATTTAGTCGTTCATCTTGGTTGTTCCTGCCAGTCTGAGGATGTGAACCTGGGACCATGGGATGCATTTGAACTGCACCCAATCTGTACTTCACCAGGTGTGCCCAAAATTAATTAAAAAAAAAAAAAAAGAATCACATAGGCACACCCTGGTGGAGTAGCGGTTAGGTTATTCACCTCTGAAGGAGTGCAGGCCACATACCATATTCAAGTCCCAGGCCCAGGGCGGGAAACAACCAGTGTGATCAATTAAATAAAAACATAAAATGCTTTTTCCTCCTCTTTTCTTCCTGCCTACCTTCCTACATGCCTTCATTCCTATCTGTACCTTTAAGGAAAAAAAAAAAAAAAACGGAATCACATAAGTAGATGAAAATGATAACAGTGCTGAGTTCTCTTTTTGAAAAGTAATGTTGTGAGGACTGAAAAATGGAGTGGTGTGTTTTAGAGAGTCTGAGGAGGGATTCCTGGAGGCAGCAAGTTTGAGATGAGTTCTGAGCAAAACTTGACAAGGAGAAGAAAGTTCCAGGCAGAGGACACAGCTCCGGCCTGTCGTGGGAAAAAGCAGTGCTCAATGGAGAAGCAGAAAAAAGACCGTTTTAGCTGAGAGCCCGCCTCTCCTCCCTGCACGATGGAAAGGGCTGGGTCAGAAGGAAGAGATTCTGGAATCTGTCTTGTTTCTCCCTCATCCTTCCTGCTTCACATCTTTGTGTCTTCCTCTGACTCCCCTCCCACCTCATTTCTTAAAACTCTGCTCGAATGCAGCTCCCCAGTTCAGGGTCCTGAAATCCAGTCGCATCTGGCAACGCAATCGGGCAGTTTCTCAGCTCCCTTCACGATAGCTCCATCTCGGCGGCAAATCCCTGAGTGCCATCCATCAACCCTACCGGCTGTAAAAGAAGATCAGGCTGTCGTTTAAACTTATTTCTACAATTTGCTCCCTGGGCCTCAGGCCACTAGCTCCATGTGTGGATGGCCTGCACAATTTCCACTCTCTGTCTACTGCTGGTTTGCTGTGAGCTCACATGGAGTCATCGTTTGGATTTCCTGGGTGGGGGCCGGGGTCAGCGAGGTGCAATCCTGGTTGATATTGAAGCATGTGCCTGTGTAATAAATGCTTGATGTCTCCATGATACTCTTCATCTAGGTTACTCAAGCATTTTGCAGACACAGGGTAACATCAAATCAAATCCAGGCAATGCTTTCTAAACCCCAGGGACAAGCACCATTTTATTAGGTGTTCATTGATCTGAGAATTCAGAAGTTTATGAGACCTTTGAGACCTGTGGTCTGACATCTTCCTTTTTCAGCTCAGCTCAGAGAGGTGAAATAACTGGACCGGGTCACAGAGCAAGTCGGTAGAAAGTTGATTCCCTGAGACGCTGTGGGAGGGCAGAGACCAGTTAACAAACCAGTTAATAAGCGATATATTGGACCCCCCAGGAAGCTAACATTCTAAAGCTTGGCAGGGTAACTGCACTTATCTGTGAAGGGCTTTCTGGAGAGTTCTGGTGGGAAGCAGACCCTATGAATCTATTTTGTTTCTTTTCTTTTTTTCCCTTAAAAAAATTTTGTTTTTATTGCAGTTACTTTGATTTTACACATGAAAATAAACTCATATGTGTAGGTTCCCCATGTGTGCAGTTTCTCCATTCCTGAGGTATATGTCAGCACACCCTGCCCTCTACCACATCACCGAGTATTCTCACCCTTATCTGTCTTGCTTCATTTAGCAACTGCTCCTGTGTTATTTTTATCTGTTTCATTTCACTTCAGACCCAGTTCCTCTATCACACTTATGACTAAAGGCCCTTGGGTGAGGAAAAGAGAAATCAGGAAGATTTTTTTCTTTTGTACTCTGCAAACCTTTCCAGATATTTGTTCCCCCTTAATATTTCTTTTCCAGGGTCCGGATAAGCTTCTCAAATCACTTGGGTTTCCAATCCCCTGCTCCCCTTCACTGTAATTATCTGGGGAAAAATTTAAATTCCTTCTCATGGTTCTTGACAACAGCGGCTCAAGACCAGAAGCTGGGCTTCCATGTTGAGGTCTTGTCCAATTGCCCTCAGTAGGTTCACTTCGCAGGAATTACTGGTAGATTCTTTCACAGTGTGATCATGGTGTTGTGACTGTGTTGAAAAAGAGCCCTTATCTTTTGGAGACACATACTGAAATATTAATGGATGAAATGATACGGAGTCGGAGATTTGCTTCAAAATATTCTAGTGGGGCGAGGTAAAGAAAAATACCTTCCTGAACATGCTCTCCTAGACTGCCTTACAAGTTCTGTTTGCTATCTCTTCCCTCCACCCTCCACCCTCCCACCCCCAATCTATGAGTCTGTTTATTTTGTACTTGACAATGGGATGTACCTGCTGGAGACTTAATACAGGAGACAATATGGTGCCGGAGCCAAAGAGGCTGAGGTTCAAAGTCCTAGCTTCACCCTAATGAGCACAGTGACCCACACAGTCATTTGTTTGTCTTAGTCTCCGTTTTCCCATCTAACTAGTAGAGATAATAGATTGATCGCAAATAGCTTATTTTTCTCATTGTGCTTCTTGCCCATTTTTTTTTTTTTTTTTTTCTAATTCTGCCTGAAAATGTGCGCTCTCTCTGAAGCCCCACCCAGGCCTCTTCCCTACAGTGTCAGCTATCCTCTCAGCACCGGCACCATCTCTGGCCCAGATCAGAACTCCAGACAGGATCCAACTGCCTTTATCCACTTTCTCCTGGAGGTCCGAGGATTCTGAAAGCTCCTCTATGTAGGATCACAAAATGTTATTGTTAGGAGGCCCTTCAGAAACTAGGTTCCAGCTCTGACCTACAGAGATGTCACAGGAGCACTCAGAGTCTCCAATCCCCCTTCTTCAACCAGAGCAGCCCCATTTAAAATATTTTACAGCCCCCTCCACGGCTCAGGCGGCTAAGACAAAGGTCATAAGAGATGTGGACCTGAGTTTGTGTGGACCTGGGGAAGGGAGTGGGGGGAAAAGTATTCTACCCATAAAATCTCTTCTCTATACTCTTCCTCCCAATGGGCTCCTCAAAGCTGCAGCGTCCGTCAAGCTGGATGATGCTGGAAATGTCAGCTCATTCTCAACAGTTCATCCTTTCCATCCCAGGTCCGTGGTCCCATCTTCCAGACCCTCTCAAATCTACCCCCAGGTGCTCCCGGCCACTTCTCTGCTGGGCCTTGGCTCAGGTCCTCAGGACTGCAGGTCCGGACAGCTGTAAAAGCTTCCTCGCCCGGCTCCCCCATGGAGGTCACTCTGATTTCCAGTCCCCCCCCAGGTTGCTGGCAAAACTCTCAAACTATCACTCTTGGACTAGAAGGCCTCCTGTGGGCTCTCTCCACTGAGAAAAGGCCCAAATTCCTTTACCTAGTATTTGACACCCTGCGCAACTTGGCCTGAATGTATTCTTTCAGAATCATCTTCTACGTTTCCTACCAATGAAGCCCTAAGCCTGGGTTTCTCAGGTCCCTCACACCTGCGTCAGAATCACTTGGGGACTTGGCTAAAAATGCAGAACTCAGCATACCTTGGTGGCCTAGCAGTGTAGTTCATGGGGCACAGTCCACATACACCCCAAGGGCCCTGGTTCAAGACCCAGGGCCAAGGGAAACAACCAAGAACAACTAAATAAAACAAGCACTTCTTACTCCTCTCTCTTCCTGCCTGCCTACTTGCCTTCACTCCTGTCTGTATTTTTCCTTAAAAAAAAAAGCAGAACTCTGGGCTTCTACTCCCAGACACCTGAATCTGGGGGTCCTGACTTGATCACACAAAGACCCGAGGACCCTAAGTCAAGCCACGCCAAATAACTTGCATTCACTGATCATACCTCCAGGCCTCTACCCTGCTATATTGCTGTTTCCCCTTTGCTCAGGATCCAAATAAATGGCATCTCCTCTGCACAGCCTTTCCTGCTCCCTAGCTGAGTGAATGCCCCAGCCACTCTGCTCCTCCAGCACCCTGTACACACCTCCATTATAGACTGGGCGTGTCACGGTGTCTGTCATCTGTTTGCCTGCCTGCCTTCCCACAGAGAATGAAATTTCCGCCAAAGCAAGTCCATGGAATACTTGCAGCATGCCACATAGCACACAGCACACAGCAGGCACTTGATAAATATCAATTAGTTTGAACGGTTTCTTACTATTTCTTGGCTCCTGGACACTTACACAAAATGCTTAATTACATGGATGTCTGATGGATGAATTACCAAAGGATGGAAAAAAGCCTGAATGAATGATGAAATTTACAAACAAATTAATGCTGGATTTTCCTCGTTGATTCATATTATGGAACATATATACATGCCTGGAACTGTCTCCAAGCTGAAGGATGTGTGAATCAGGCCAGATCTGAACCTGGGACTTTTGGGGCCCGTTTTACCAGTGGAATCACCAGACCAGAACTCTGACTCTGCTGAATCAGAAATGTCACTATCATCATGACGAGTGCATAGGAAAAATACAGGGCCATCTTTCACCACACTTCCCCGTCATCGGTCACAAGAAATCCTCAATTATTACATTTATCACTCCAGCTTGCAGGGTCCGCCGAGACCCTATGATACTGCTGAAAGGGAAATCTAATATTTGCTGTGAGGAGCTGGTGAAAATCAATCTTAAAACACTGAGGCGGGGGCAGCATGACTCGAGGGCAGTGACAAGCGGCAGCAGACAAGCGCCTCTTCTAGCTGTGGCCCAATTTACTGTCTGTGTGAGATGAGACAAGTTACCCAGAGGCTCCAAGCCTCGGTTTCGTCCACCAGAAAATGAGATCCCGGTGTGTTCCTACCCCTTAAAGTTATTGAACGAGATGATGTATGTAGGTGATTAACACGAGTAAGCACGATGGATGCTACTGTTGGACTGCCGTGAACTAGATTCCTGTAAGGGCTGCATGCAGGTGACACAGCTGATCCCAGGGGCTGGGGTGACAGGAGTTAGCAGGATGCCAGGTGTCAGTCAGGACTAGGGATGGACTCGGTGTAGAGGACAGTTCTGGTGGAAGCTGATCTTCATTAGGCTCTGAAGTCTGGGTGTTCTGGATCCATGTGGCGAAGGGTGGGAGAAGGCCAAGAGGATGTGTCAGACTGGGAGCTTCGGGCCTGGAGGGAAATCTCCGTGACTGTGTTTTCAGTCTGGAGTCAGGGCCTGGGCGTGACTCCAGAGCACAGTTTTGCTGCAGCCAGGGCGAATGGGATTCCTGACAGGGCACTGTAACCAGAGCAGAAGTGAAGATGCAGCCCCGCCCCTGACACTGGGCACCCATTTCCAGATGCAAACCTAGAAAGTGGAGCCCCAGGCAAGCTTGGGAAAGAATGGGAATTTCCTCTCACTGTCTCTGCAGGTCCTGCTGTCACTAAGGTCCTCCAACTCAGACTTCAAGTGAGAAGGAACCTCCTAACAGATGCCACCTCCACTAGCCCGTGTTCTTGCCCGCTGAGCCAGGCCGCAGGAGGTTCCATACATTGTCTTCTCCTTTGACTTTTCTCCTAAAGATTTTGGTGCAGCGACTGGGGACCACACAGCCTTCCAAATAGAAACAGCTGAGAACATAGGACAGGGACTGGACAGAGAAAATGGTGGGGGTGTCGGTGGGGGTGGCAGACTGGGTGTGGGGGACTCAGAGGGGACTGTGGGACAGATGTAGCTGACCTAGACCCCACTGCGTTCCCAGGATCTTCCAGCAAACAAAGCCACGTAGGTACATCATGAACAAAGGCCTCTGGTGTTCAGGCTGCTATCGCCAATGACTGGGGAACAGCGACATCTCCCGGCTGCTTGCAGCCACAGGTCTCCCCCAAGGTCTGAGAACCACAGGGCATTCAGAGCCCTTAAGTACTGATGCCTTTAGAATTATAGGACAAAGAAATTTTAGCCTCCGAATCAGCACATCTGGGATGGAGCCCGAGATCCAGCATTTTTAACAAGTCCCAGGTGAAACTGATATTGCTGGTCTAGAAAGATACAGTGATAAATAGATAGATACAGATATAGGGAGATTTTTATACATATAAATATACAATATATGTTACATATACAATTTTATATATAAATAACAAATAGATAATGTAAATTATCTGATAATATTATAAATACGTAATTATATCTCTCACATCAAAGCTGTAGGAAAAGAAATCTTTAGGGGGCTCAAAGAGGAATCAGGAAAGAGCGATTTTCCACATGTAAAATCAGTCAGCCACAAGGAGGGTCGGAGGGCAGAGCAGAGTGTGAGAACGTTTCACTGAGAGTGAGAGCCAAAGGGGTCCTTGAAGGGCCACCAGGGAGGGCTTGACTGATGAATCAGCTGGGACAGTCTTCCCGTGCCAGCGTGCCTGGCACCCAGCCTGCTAACCCAGAAAACCAGCTGGTCCGCGTTCATGGTACCTGACGTGGGACAGGCCAAAGAGTCCAAGCAAGTTGCCTTTAAAATACGAGTGGGGCTACCACTTCCTAGCAACGCAGAGATGCCTCATCGATTAGCTAAGTACAATCCCTTTTATCTCTTACATAGGGTTCTTCTGATGATCTTCCCAAAGGCAGACTTTTCCAGAAAGAGAGAGACTTCTGAATCACCATGCAATCAATCACATGCCCTTCTGCTTGAGTACGGCCATGTTAATCTAGGAGAAAGGACCCCGTTGGCCCCATTTTACAGAAGAGGAAACAGGCTCAAGGGAGTCAAGGGACTTAGCAGAGACACCTAGTGAGCCCACACCACTAGAACGCTTCCCTTCGCTTGGACACAGCACGCGTGCGCACTCATGGGGCATCCACTACTGCCAACTCCATAAAGACAGGCCTAGAGGCGGTGGGGGTGGGGGAAGGGGTCAAGGGAATCTGGAGTCTGGGGTCCAGGCCCCCGCTTCATGCACGGTGCCTGGGGCAGGGAATGCTGGCGTCATCCAGGGAGGGCGATGAAAGCAGCGTTTACAAAGCAGGATCTGAAGCCCTCAGACAGACCCCCTTTGTGGACTTCCTCTGCCCTCCCCACCGCCAAGCCCACCACCTATAGCAGGCCCCTCCCTGAATGGCTGGCTCCAACACAATGGAAATCTGCAACACAAACACACAGCTTGTCTCTCTGTCTCTCTCAGGCTGGAGCCTCTGTGCCCCAGCTTTTGGGGGCCTTTTAAAACCGGTCTTTCTGTGGGTCAGCTTCTTTTTGCACAGCTCAAACCCCCAGCCCCCAGTTGCAGGCACCATCCTAATTAAGGCTGGATTAAAACCTGGCCTGGGGAGAAAGCCTGGCTGTGAGAGCGGTACTCCCACCGCCTCTCAAGGACAAAGTGGAGCGGGCTGAGCTCTCACTTCCAAGGCTTATCTGGCCTCCTCCCTCCATCTGCTTCCTCTGCGGGTTTGCAAGAATTTACTGCAAATGAAATTTGTCACCCAAGAGGGCTCCCAGCTCCCCTCAGCATCACCCCGCCTGGCTTGCAGAGCCAGCTCTGAGCCTAAGAACTACAGTAAGGGCCGCCCCCGCCAAGTGTGTCAGACACGTTACAAGCACATTTCTGCTTTTCGCAGTAGCCTGGGAAAGGCCAGCGTCGTCACCCTCATTGTACAGGTGCGATCATGGAGGCTCGGGTTCAAGGCTTCATCTAGATCACACAGCTTGCAAGAGGCAGAGTTGAGTTTTAAATCCAAAGCCATTTGCCACCCGAGTTCCTGCTCCTGTTTCAGGCTTCTCTCTGATCCTCTGTTTTACTGTGACTTCTTTCCTTTCCTAATTCTTGGAGCAATTAACCGTGTATCCCTGTCTGGATCCCTCTGCCTGGAATTACTCAGCTTCTCTCATGCCTACTGCAGCTTTCCGAAGACAAGCTCCGCACCCACGCACTCCTGCCCTCTTGCGCCCAAGATGCCCTGTCACCCATGCACTCCTGCCCTCTTGCACCCAAGATGCCCTGTTGGGAGAAAACCCCACCCCTTACCAGCCATTCGGACATGCAGACTAATCCAGTGAGCCCAGTGGGGGCCTTTTGCGATGCTTAATAGGTGTTTGTGAGGTGACACGTGAATGCTCCTTTAAGAACTAGTGGGGAAGACTCTGTCACCACTGGTGGGAATGTAGACAGTTGTCACCTAGGAAATGAGTTGAGCCCTTTCAATGCAAGTGTGTGTTCACACAGAGACTTCTGTGACTTTGCCATGTTCACGACAGGCTCAAACTGGAATCAGCCTAAATGTCCATCAGGGTGAACGGATGAGCTGTCCCACATCCGAATGTGGACTATTACTCCGCAAGGAAAAGAACAGACGCTGCTGCGTGGAGCAATGTGGATGAATCTCTAAAGCATTAAGTTGAGTGAAAGAAGCTGACATCGAAGAGCATATGCTACATGATTCCATAATTTACATGAACTTCATCGAGAAGAAAAAGCTATAGACAACAAGCAGATCGGTGGTTTGCTCGGGGCTGGGTACAGAAACTGATGACAAATGGGCTGAGGAGGCATATCCTGGAGCAGTGGTGAGGTCACTCGCCTCCAGTGCAGGCCACATAGCCCTGAGTTTGAGTCCCAGGCCAGGGGAGGTGGGGAGAACAGCCAGTATGAACAACTGAATTAAAAAATAAATAAAGATGCTTCTTCTCTTCTCTCTTCCTGCTTCTCCCACTACCCAGCTCTGTGACCATTACAGGAGGGAACCTCTGTTTTCTCCTTTCTATCAACGTGACAGCAGTGAAGGAAGAGCTAATCTTTGAGATGCACACTACGCCAGGCCTTGACCTTATGCACTGCCACATTTAATCTTCACTCAGCAGCATCTTGAGTTGAGTCTTCTCAGTCCCGTTTTACAGATTTGGACACTGAGATCAGGTATGGCGTCCTTGGGTTGAATTCAAATCCCCACGGCTTCTCCAGCCAGTTCCGTGTTCTACATCTACAGCCTGGCACTGTGTCTGTTCTGGGCGCCTGATCTGTATTTTCCCCTCTTTGCATTTGCTGAGATAACCCCACGCCACCCGACAGCATGAGGACCTATTGTCCAGGGAGCTTCCAGCTGTTCCATCTACTGCCTGCCGCTATGGCCTGTCAGCCCACTCTTTTCCCTGAGGGTCTGGCCTGACCTGACCACTTTGTGTTCAGGCCGGCAGGATGACATACCACTCAGTTCCTGCTTCTATAATGAATACCGCATGTTTGCTCTGTGCCAAGAAATGGCTGTGTACAGGCTAAGGAGCAGGATGACAAAATGTCGTTGTTAGGAGGCCCTTCAGAAACTAGGTTCCAGCTCTGACCTACAGAGATGTCACGGGCACTCAGAGTTTCCAATCCCCCTTCTTCAACCAGAGCAGCCCCATTTAAAATATTTTACAGCCCCCTCCACGGCTCAGGTGGCTAAGACAAAGGTCATAAGAGATGTGGACCTGAGTTTGATGTGGACCTGGGGAAGGGAGTGGGGGGACAAGGATTCTACCCATAAAATCTCTTCTATATCCTGTACTTCCACAGATGATTTCCAAAGAAAGTCCTCTGCCATGTTTAGTCCAAACGTTGGCGCGCCCTGGTGGCTTACAGGATAAGTCCGCAGCCTCCGGCCAGCAGAGTCCACATACATCTCATGGACTCACTTTGGGAAACAACCAGGATGTACAAGTGAATAAAATAAATAAAATGCGTTTTCCTCCTCTCTCTTCCTGCCCGCCTGCTCCCCTTCATTTCTACCTGTACCTTTCCTTCAAAAGGAAAAAAAAAGGTTTGAAAGCTGCTATTCGGTGTCAGCTTCCAGATATAGAAACTGAGGTCTGCAGGGTAGAGGTAAGTCACGTGGGTCATAGAGGTCGTGGCTGACAGACACAGGCTTGAACCTGAGTGCTGCTCCCACAGCTCCACAGCAGGCGTGTGGGAAACCGGCTCTGGTGTCTCTCACACTTCCATGTCATTCTCGAGGCTTCTGGGTTACAGGCTAGAGAAATCTGGAAACACAACTTTCCAGAGGTTTTCCATCTCTCCCCTCTCACTTCACACTTCTCTGAGGTGACTGCTATTTGGCTGCCTTGGCACAGGACAACGGATGCTCCTAGGGCTGGCGGCCCACACCCGCCGGCGACCACAGCAATAGAAAATCACAGAGAGGAACGTTGTTATTTGGACAAGGGAGCTGAGGAACAACTTTCCTCACTAAGGAGAGAAAATATACTTAACCTGCAATGTGTTCTACCCTACAGTGACAGGACGTTGTACGTGGACAAAACAAAATGACAGGTACTTTTGAAAAGACACATTGACTTCAGAAAATCAATGAACCCTCGGTGCCTCTCCTGTCTGAGCTCTCCCATTATGAGAGGAGCAGTATCAGACTTGCTATTCCTCTCGGGGTAATAGGACAACGTGGCACTTCATCTGTTCCTCAAAGAGAAAGGGTATGTTCAATAGGAAAGATAATTTGCAAGGACCCAAACCTCTTTCCCCAATTAGGGTTTGTCAGCGTGATGCTAAAATGGTTGACTCGTGGGTAATTGGTTCTCTGACGCTGACACCGGTTAGGAAAACGAAGGTATAAATGACCAGCATGCGGCACTGCGGCCAACAGGCGAGCCGACGTCCCTGCGACAGGAGCAGCGTTGCAGAGGGAGACCTGCCATACTGGAGGTGAGGGGGTGTCCCCGGGGTGGGGGTCAGAAAAATGACCTACTCACCAACTCAGACTCCAAATCAAAGAGGCCCAGCCACCCTCGGTGCCTGGGAACTGCTGGGTGCATTTAGGCCCCTTGTTAGGGACCTTATTAGGGCAGGTGCTATTGATGTGGGGCGCCATCCTGAGGCTGTCTCACCGTGTGGCTCCTCCACCAGGGGCAGTGGCAGATACCGGGTTCTGGGTGTCTGTAGGAGATGGTGTGGGCTCAGTCCTCCTTCGAGGGTGTGCGAGCAGGCTTCCGGGGTGGGGGAAAAGACGTGAGCTGGCTCGATTCTCCCGTCAGCAACGGGATTCTACCCTGGATTGGGAGGGAGCCAAGTGGCTGTGCAAATCGATACTGCGCATCGATCCCGCAGAACCAATTCAACGTAATTGCTTGGAAATTGATAACATTTTGCTTTCTTGCTTCATTACAGCCGCACTCCTTGCGCTGGGTTTTAGACACAACCACCTGTCCCGGAGCGCTCCGTTTTCCCCCCGCTTTTCTCTTGATCCTTACTTTATTGTATTTGAGAAGCATTTGCCGGCTTCCCCATAAGCACCTCAGCCCTCTCTACAGAGGTGGGGTGTCAGTCTCTTGAAGGGCCATTCAAGATGCTTCCTCCTTAAAAACTGAGATCCCCTGTGACTTGGAACACTCTTGGTGAAATAGTTTCTAAGGCAGATGAGGATGCTACTGAGTTAGGGCTCTTAAATTATAAAGCAGAATATTGATGAAAGGTAAAATGCTTTTTTTCCCCCTAGGTGTTGAAAAGTGGCCTCGCTAATTTTGGTACTTGAGACCTGACTTCTGTCATTAGCTGAAGGCACTTCTGCAGAATTCTTTTGGCAAAAGGGGCCAAGTAATGTAATCATTTATGCTGAATCTAGATGCTCTCCAATAGATCTCATCACAGAGTGAGTTTGTAAGCTCTGCAGCACGCGGACACTCGCAACCATAAATAACAAGCCCTAAATGCCCTTGGAATCATCAGGTTGTGGATGTTGCTGCTGGGTTCGCACCGCACTTCATTCAGGGAATTCTACCTCCTAACTCTGGTCATGGCAGTCCCATGCCTCTCACAGCTACTTTATCCTTTGCAATATAGCCGCTAAAACTTTTCATACCATAAGCTGGATCAGTCTTGTCGTTTCTTATACTTGTCAAGAGCAATCTCATAGATCAGGTCCTCAGAGCCCAGAAGTTGTATTTGTGGCTTGACCTATCTCTGAGCACATGGTTTGTGGCAAATATTGGCTTCTTGGTTGAGCAGATAATTCAGCTGCTCGGCCCCATTCTGAATGACCAGGGGCGGGTGGGGGGGTACGTATTTACTCTGACTTGCCCCCTAATATCAGTCCTCTTATCAGGTTACTTTCAGCTCCCTAAACCCACTGGATGTGCGGAGGATGCAACAACCAAGCAGGTGTTCCTGTGTGTCCCCCCTCCCCTGCCCCCATTTTCCCCCCAGAGACCCAGTGACAAAGAGCAAAAGCATTCTGTTTTTTTCAGAAGTTTCCCATGTGCAGATGAATTCTGAAGCGTCCATGAATAGGGAGGTGGTGAATAGGATATTGTATCTGGGACGCTGCCGCAGGAGGAAGGCTTCTGTCCTGGGGACCACAAGGCCTTTCTGAAGTGCCCACTCCAAAACTGATTTGATGGGGGACCAGGGAACAAGGCCCTTCTCCTCTCTGGGCTCCTTGCCTCAGCTGTAAAATGTGGATCGGATCGTGGTACCTGCTCCAGAGGGAGAGCATGAGGACGGGCTGTGTGGGCCAGGAGGGCACAGGGCCTGGGAATGACGTGCACCAGCCCCGGGAGAAAGGACAGACCCCAAAGCCCCAGCTTGTGTTGGGCTCAAGGAAACACGGTCAGCCTAAACCTAGGCCAAGAAGAGGGGTTTGGGCTTCATTCTGGTGGGTGCCTGAGCAAGGTAAGGAGATGGCTAGGGGCCTGGATGTGACCAAGTCTTTAAAAGATCAGCGGCAAAGAAGGTGAGACAGCCCAGATCGCACCTGGAAGAAGAAGGGGTGCTTGTGTGAGGGGACCGTCTTGTCCCCCGCGCAGGAAACTCCCCTGCCAGAGAGGAACCCTGGACCAGACCGGGCTGCGGGATCCAGACGTGGTGGTGTGATGAGGGGGGCAGAGGACTGAAGATCCTTGGCCTGGGGATTCTGGCCGAGAGTCAGAGGCAAAAGGGCAGAAGCTCCGGCAGCAACACAGGTGGCGGCCATTCTCAAGAGCAGAGTCCACGTCCTCATCTTTCTGGAGCCCCAGTGCTTACCAGGCTAGTAGAAGCTTGATGAGCGTTTGCAGGGTAAGAGGATTTGGACTTGACACGATGAGAAAAACTTCCTAGCAAGAAGAGCTTCCCAGAAACAGGACAGACCGGCTTGGAGGAAGTGGGCTGCCTGACACCCACTGGCAGCAAGTGTTTGAGTGGGAACTGGAGGGGGGTCTGGGGGAGGGTGACAGAGGCGGAGGACAGCACCCAGGAGCAGATGACTGAGGCCTGGGCAGCTGCCCATTCCAGCTCTGGAGGGTGCGGGGTCTCAGGCCACGTGGGGCGGTCCTGCGGGTGCTCCTGGGGCCTCAAGGCATCGTGGAGTACAGGAGACCCCCATGTCTGGGAGAGGGGGTGCTGTCCTGAGAGGGCAAGTGAGTCTGGAAAAGGAGGGTGGGTCCATCCGTACTGTCCTCAGCGGGAGCAGGGAGGAAAAGGGAAATGTGAGGGGATCGTGGGGAAGGAGGGGGTCCTGCCCCTCTCTGGGGCTGGCTGGGCCTCTGGATGGCCTGTATCCCCACAGAGGGATATTCTACCGAGCAGGGGTGCACCTGGGAGACGGGGTGACCCAGGTACTCGGTGGCTGGGTCGCCCCTGTCAGCTGTTTCCACCTGGGGTAGGTCTGGGCAGACAGAGGTGGCCTGTTCTTCCTCTAATTGCAGAGCACAGGGTCAGCAGCTCCCAGTGAAGGGACGTGATCTGTGAGCGCTGGTTCCCTGGTCTCTTCCAGGACTAAAGGTCTTTGGCGAAATCTAAGCCTCTGGAGCCTTCCCTCCCCATGCGCTCTCCAAGAACCCACGGCAGAATGAGCTTGCCCTCTGAGCGGGTCTACTATTAGGAAATCACGGCGAAGGTTTACTTGCCAAGCTACTCAGCCCAAATGCGTCAAGCTATGTGATGCCCACAAGGACCCTAGGGTTAGGGACAGTTATCGACTCCACCTTAGGGATGGGGAAACTGGCCCAGAGAGGGAGGTCACACCACTAGTGATGGCAGAGCCCGGATATGAATGCAGATTTGTCTGACTCAAAGCCCGAGATGTTAGTTCTGCTGTTAATGCTGCACTGAATGGGGTGACTCGGGACCAAGAGAAGCTGCTTGCTTTTCCCCATCCCTTACTGAAGTCTGAATTCCATACTTTACAGGAAGGGGCCGTTTCCCCATTATCACTAATTTTCTGTTTAACCCTAAGAGGTCAGCAGTATAGCTTTATTGTGCCCATTTTACAGATGGAGAAAGTGCGGTCAGAGTTGGTGACTTCAGAGGCAGAACTTGCACCTGGGTCTGTCTGATGTCCAGAGCCCGGTTCTCTTTCCTGTCCCACAGCTTCCAAAGGACAGGACCAAAGCTTGTATGGTGTCAGCAAAGGACATCCCTGTGGTTATGGCTACACCTAATCTTCCCCTCCTGTCATTTTCCAGGTGACCTCGGGGTGAAGGATGCTGCTCTGGGCGTTCTTCCTCATGATCCTCACCCTCAGCAGTGGCTCCCACTGCTCCCCGCCCTCCCTACCCCTCAGGTAAGCAGTCCTCCCCACTGGGCCCGGATTCCTGCCACCCCAAAGCCATGGGAGGGAAGGGCACTTAAGGGCTGCAGAGTGGAGCCATCGGCTGGCCCCTGGCTATCTCCGTAACAGCACCCACTGCCCATCTCTAGGAGGGGAACGGACTCTGAGCTCCAGACAGGTTTCCAGCCTGGGGTCTCACTCTCTCTGGGGTGAGCAGGGCGGAGGGGCAATGGAAGGACTTTACAGAAACATGTGAATGCCGTCCTCACTGTCCCCTCACCTGGTCCTGCCACCCTGCCCTTTGACCTCTGACTCTTCCCACGTAGGATGCCTCGGTATGCAGATGCCATCTTCACCAACAGCTACCGGAAGGTGCTGGGCCAGCTGTCTGCCCGCAAGCTTCTCCAGGACATCATGACCAGGCAGCAGGGGTAAGTAGGCATTCTAGGGATGTCTTCCTGCACTCCGAATGCGTTCAAGTTTGCAGGGACCAAGTTTGGTCACTTGCCTTGCAGAGCATCTGTCATTTCTAGATTAGTCCTAGCAGAAGGGCCCATGCAGCTTAGCTCCATTATGTGATCGTCAAACAGCAGTTATGTGCTTCTCCCTAGGCTGGCCTCCAACACTAGCAAAACTGTTCGTTATCATTCAACTGAGACTCTGCCAGAAACCCAGGCCCTGCACTCAGAGATTCTCAGCACAGTGCTGGGCACGGCGAGCTCTTGGCGGTGGCAGCCATCATTCTTCATTTCTCCTCTGCTCTTTGTAACAACCCTACAGAGTAGGTACTCTTATCCGCAGTGTGCAGAGTCCTTCTGAAGGACACACACTGGAGAATGGCAGAGCTGGCATCCCAACAACCTGACTCCACAGGCTGTACATGTTTTAGCTTTTATTTGGAAAATTTTCCCACTCACAGGAAAGTTCCAACAATACTACAATGGACTTCTGTCCGCCTTCCCTATATTTAATCCTTCCGAATATTTTATATCTGCTTGTTCTTTCTCTACACCTAGATATAGACAGATATATGTACATATACACAAATTTCATTATTATAACTATAATTGTTATCATGATTCTGCTGAATCATTGGAGAGTAAATTGCAGTGACCCTTTCCCCTTTGTGGTTTCTGAATGTGTCTCTGAACACCTGACAAAAGGATGTGCTCTGACATAATCACAGTCTAAGTATCACCACTTCGAGTTTATATTCACATTTTACCCGTTGATCCAAAATGCTTATAGCCTGATCCAAGATTCATCCCTCCTGATCCAGGACCCACCCAGGATCATGGGTTGCAATGGGTTGTCATGTCTCCTCAGTCTTTCACGGTATTGCTAGTTTGATTAGTCAAGGCCATTATCGATACGTCCCTCGTGTTGGATTTGCCTGCTGCTCTCTCGTGATTAGATTCAGTTTTGCATTCACAGAAACAACGTGGTTCCTTCTCTGTGGAACCAGCTCAGGAGCACGTCATGTCAATTTGTCCCATTCTTGGTGACGGTGACTTTGATCGCTTGGTTAACGTGGTGTCTGCTACTTTTCTCCTCTGTAAATTAATGTTTCTTTCCCTTTGAGTTAGTTAATGAGTAATCTGTGGGAAGGGATTGTGCAAATGTGTATCCTCAGTCTTTCTCCTCGCTAGTGTGGAGAGGAGTGCTCCTTCCCAGGTGCTGCTGGGTCTAACGCAGGTGGGGGGGAAAGCTATCCCAGATACTGAAAAAGGCATAAACAAGGGCACACCCTGCTCTGCTTCCTTTGTCCTGGGCCTGCCCAGCCCTCTCCTGAGATAAAACCCTCTGCTGTTTCTCTTTCTCCAACTGAATAGAGAGAGAAACCCAGAGCAAGGAGCAAAGGTACGGCTTGGCCGCCAGGTGGAGAGCGTGTGGGCAGACCAAGAACAGATGGCTTTGGACAGCATCCAGGTGGCCTTGTTGCAGAAGCGCAGGTAGGGTGTGTGTGTGTGTGTGTGTGGTGTGTGTGGTGTGTGTG